>CM035169.1:57102395-57184895 GCA_020205615.1 Panax quinquefolius | reverse complement strand
TCTCAAAAAAGGAGCGGGAAAGAGGCCCACATCCTGCCAGAGGGTTATACCATGGGGACAACATAATTATAAGGATATAGCACTTCTATTATATAATAAGGAGATAAGCAAAGATAAAAAAAGATTTCCTAAATAACTTGTAACTTGATAGCACTTGTTCTAATTTGCTCACAGCACAAAAATTCTTCAGTCGTAGGGCACTTTTTTCTTCAATCGGCCTACCAAAGAAGGCAACTAGCACGGAAAAAGAATCAACTTCAATTTGGATTGTGACCTTGTCTCGAGGGGTCTCCTAAGCTAAGACAGAGCTTTTTCCTTCGGACGACTCGAGAGGAAGAAAAAGAGGTATTTCATTGTCTCATCCTTTGCCAACGTCGAGGTAGGCGATGGGGAATACTAGATAGAAGATGAAAGTAAAAGGCTTTTCGAATAAAGTGGTTTGTCTGAAGCTTGAGAGTGGCGAAGAAGACTTATTTGTCAAAATTCATTTGCTTGAAAGACTTTTTTTTATCCATTAAGCATTGGAAATAAACCTGGAAACATCCTTGGGTAAGGTATAACCAAGAAAACCACCTGGCACGACATCAAAACAAAAGAAATTTTCACTTCAACTGCAACTAAAACTCTCTATAGCATGGGTTAGACTCTCTCCCTTCGTTGAGTGCTCTCCCTTTCTCTCTAACCTCCCGTTTCCTTCCATCCACTTCTGTTATCTCCTCTTTCCTTTTTTGGTTTCCCGCCCAGCCTCACCAAACTTATCCGTCCTTACCTAATTTCTCTGTTTACCTTTTTCTGGTCCTTCCTCCTCCTCCACCCTCCTTTCTCCCGTCCTCCTTCGTCCTCCTCCGTCAATCACCTCCTTGCCATGGTTGACTATAGTCACCTCTCAGTTGGTAACTCAGTTAGTTCAGCCTCCCAGGATCTCTTCGTTGAATTCGGGATTTCTAACCCAACTGCACCCTTCATCGATGATGATGAGGCTATGGCAGAGTCAGTGCCAGTTCCGTATATTGTTGCCTTAGCCTCGGACAGTTCTAGAGCATCAGAAACCAATCGTATGGTTGACGCAAGCCTAGGGCTACAACATGGATCCTCCATGAAGGAGATTTTATAATTTGCCAAGCGCTTATCTGAACGAGGGAACATAGAAGGCTGGCGAGCGAAAACGATGTAACGTCTTTCTTTGGATTTTATCAAAGCTAAAGGCTTCTCTATGGATAATGTAAATGAGTTAAATCTATATAAAGGCAAATCTGTCTGCACTATTAATGAAAATGACCTGTTTGATAAAAGTTCCCTTAAAGCGAGTAGTCAAGTAGCGACGGGTAAACAACCCAGTATCCTACATGAGGCGATGAGTTGAGTTATCGGCTCTTCCGTTTACATTTGGTGCCTCTGGGCATGCTGCTATGAATGAATCTTGTGCTGTGGTTGCTCGGCCAAAGAGCTAAGCCTTCTTTTTTTTTCGCTAAGTTTGTTTGTATATAGAAAAAGAAGAGAAAAAACAATCGAAAAGGGCATACCCCAGAAGCTTTTGATAGAACCACATGGGACAACCCCCAAAATGGACAACAAAAGACTAACAACCAAGCCAAATGAAAGAACAAAGCGTTACTAAGGATGACAATAGTAAATACAAGCATGAAACCTTAAACAACATAGACAACCAATCGGGGAGAAGCAAGCAACCAAATAAATGGGGTGAAGATCGAACGAAGCGCATTCTGATGGCAGAAGGGATCTTTGAAGCATAGGAAGAACTACGAGAGCCGATGGGTGAGGGCCAAAACCATCTATCACAAAACCCAAGCCAAGCCAAACCCCCAAAGACCGAGGAAAATTTGAAACTCCGGCCAAACCAACATCCCCAGATTCCGAAGACAAGAGGTAGAACCGAAGGCGGCAGCCGAGATGCAAACCAGATGCCGGTGATCCTTTCATCGGCCACAAAGCCGCCGTCCGATTCTTTGATGAAGATGCTATTGAACCCAAAACAGATGAAGCAAAAAGTGAACCAAACCAACGAAGAGGCCGAAGCGCCACGAAGAAAGAACACTCATAGGCAATTTGGCATTTTTATGAACAATTGAGTTCCTACCGCCCAAAGTTTGTGGCTGGGGAAGAGTGAACAAGCTGCATTACGGCAGAAGAAGAAGAGGATCTTTGAAGCATAGGAAGGACTACGAGAGCCGATGGGAGAGGCCAAACCATCTTTTCTAGAACCCGAAGCAAGGCAAAACCCAACCCTCAAGCGAGAACCAAATCCCCGACTTCCAGAAGACGAGAGGAAGAACCACGAAGACCGGCCGGGACTTTCATCGCCACAAAGCCGAACCAGATATGGAATAAAGTCGCTACCAACATGGAAATAAGCGATAATTTGAACCAAACCAATGAAGAGGTGAAATTGCTTGAACCATTATGGAAGCTAAATTTTGCGATGTAGAGAACAACTATGCTGAAAAGACCAAACCAAGAACCATGAAATAGACCATAGCAGAGGCCTCACAACCAAATACTTAGGTCAGCCTAGTCGGTATGACCTTGAGGAATTTGGGGAAAGAAGAAAGCCTTGACTTAGTGATAATAATAATCTCCCTAGCCGAACATCCATAGGCAATTTGGCATTTTTATGGACAATTGAGTTCTAAGCGCCCAAAGTTTGTATGGCTGTGGTGGAAAAGACCGACTTTAAAATATCGAATGAATTTTATTTCCTTTAAAATGAATGATATAGTCCACCTGACCTATCGAGCTCCTTGGAGCATTGGTCCGAATTCAAGGCAAAACAGAAAGAAGGCGAAGTAGAATAGGGACATTCAAAGAACAAATGAGAGAATGTCTCGGCATGATTTGCCTGAAAAGGGTAGTTCATGGGGACGGAAGCTATGGTAGCGAGAGAACCTATCATTTGTGGGTAATGTGTGTCAAGAGCAAGCCATGCAGGGTAAAGGAGAATCGGGGGATATGGAGGGGAACCAAAGCAATTTAGCCCATGGGACTTTGAACACGTATGGCGAATAGATTCCCAGATAGTGGAAGCTTTGAGATGTTTCACCGCCGGTTGTCCCAAAGAATCAAGTCCTCGGCATCGGAAGGATTAGGAAGAGATGAAAACAAGGTGCGAATTGCGCACATCATGATGATTCTTGGAAGGCAAAGACCATGCACCCATGTAAATGATGTCGAGAATTCGGCGCGTTACTGTGGATTTCGGAGTTGGAGAGCGAGAGATGGAGAGGGGTTTAAGGGTTGCCCATTCAACCACGGGTCAAACTAGAGATGAAGGAATTTCCATTCCCAACTCTATAGGTAAGGAAAGGAGAGCTATGGAGCGAAGCTTAAGGATCTTACGCCGAGATCCATGAGCGATTCAGGGGTTGAAATAAACCGAAATTGATCTTTGATATGCTTGTAGATTTGACCAGTTAGCCCATAAGGAGGGGAAGATGGGGAGATGACCTTCAAAAGTTGGAGAATAATTAGAAGTGAGTTCAATCGGTAAGGTTCTTAATCATGAGACCACCTTCACAAAGGGAAGGACAAATCCTTCCAAGAGACTTTTGTACCATCTTAGAAGAAGAAGGCCCTTTCAAAGAAATCTACACATGATAGATTGAATGGCTCTTAGAACTGAATTAGGAAGAATAAAATGGGAGGCCCGGAAAGATTGTATTGCAAAGAGCTCGATTTAATCAAATTTGAACTCTACCGAGAATAAGAGAGGAAGCGGGATGTCAAGAGGAAACTCTGGCGAAGAATTCTATGAATAAAGGGTGGCGATCGGAATGGGAGAGTTTAGAGGAGATAAGAGGGATCCGAGAAATCTAATTGGTAATACTCCAAAAGGAATACCCAACAACAAGTTAATACTTACCTTAACATCATTTGGGACATTGGCGAGAAACACGGACTTTTTACGAGCATTAGGAATTAGGCGAGAAAACATAGAGAAGGATTGAATGCACGAGTGAATAATGGAAGCAGAGGCCATATCTCCATGGCAAAATATGAGAATATCATCGGCAAAAGCAAGCGTGGGATATGTTGCCGCGATTACGCTTTTCCAATGAAACTTGAAATTAAGCAATGAGTTTCCTTGTGTAGAATCATGGAGAAGGCTTCCATAGCTAGAACGAATAAGTAAGGAGGCAGGGGATCCCTCGCACTAAGACCCTCGCTCCTTTAAAGTAGCCAAACAGACCTCCATTGACTTTGATAGAAAACATAGTCGTAGTGATGCACTCTTTAATCCACCCAATGAAAATAGGGGAATTTAAGAAGGCCCAACAAATCCAAGAGAAACCTCCGGTCAGCAAAGTGTCAAAGGCTTTCCGAATATCAATTTTAAGAGCACAGGCCGCGGGACCGGAAAGTCTGTGGTAATTCTGAAAAGCTCTGAGCAATGAGGATATTGTCACTAATGCTTCTCCAAGAGATGAAGGCGACTGAGCATGGTCGATAAGAGAAGGAGTCTGATTTGAGCCTATTGGCAAGGATCTTCGCTATACATTTGTAGATAGTGTTGCGTGAAGAAATAGGTCTAAAATCCGAGCATATTGGATGGATTATCCGTCTTGGAATCAAGGCAATAATTGTAGCATTAACTCCCACGGAAGGTGCCAGATATGAAAAAAGAGTGGGCGAATGACGGTGAAATCATGGCCTATAATGTCCCAGCAATGGAGAAAGAAATTAACATTAAAACCGTCAGGACCCGGACTTTTATTCTTTTTCATGGACTGAAGGACTACAAGAATTTCGGCATCAAGAATTGGAGTGGTTAAGGCAGCAGCCTGAGCAGGAGTAATCCGCTTTGTAACGAAGTTTTCCAGAAGATCACGACCACGGTAAGTAGGAGGAGAGGACCTGGGAGATCCTGAAAGTAGTCCACCGCCACTACTTGAATAATACGGTGATCCTCAATAAGAACACCGAGCTATTAAAGATAGAGAGAATTTTGTTGTGGTTCCAATTACTCTTGATAACATTGGCAAAAAATTTTGAATTTTTATCGCTCTGGGCAAGCCAAGTGGCTCGGGATTTTTGGAGCAAGAGAGATTCTTCAAGAGCCAAAGCTTTCCATGGGATCGAGAGCATTTGTCTTCTAGGCAAGCAGACAAGAGTTTAAGGGATCTGCGTGAAGAGATTGCTTTGAATGGTGACGGTGAGCTGCGAAGTGCTAACTAAATTCGATAAATTTACCAGTTAGAAGAGTTCAAGGTTTTGAGGGCACACTTGAATCTTGAAGTTTCTCATTAAAGATGAAAAAGAGATTTCCACGTGATTACGATACTCCAACAATCCAGAGACAATGACATCAAACCCTTCCAACTCCAAAGATGAAGTTAAAGAATTGGAATGGCTTCTTGGCTTTCGAAGAAGCGGAACCAAGATTAAGTAATCTTGGACAATGATCGGAAAGACCACGAGGTCCATAAGTGACTAGGGAATCGGACATTACGTTGAACCAAGAAGCGTACCCATTGCTTCATCCAAACTTCCTATGAATAGGAATAGCAACACGACAGTTCCACCGTGTGTGCAGAGGCCCAATAGCACGAATATCAAAGAACCCCAATAGTGTCTAAGTAGTCGTTAAAAGTCGGTTATACCCGCGTCCCAAGAAGAATCACCACCTTCCGATTCAGAGACACTCTTGACAGTGTTGAAGTCCCCAAGAATACACCAAGTGTCCGAGGAGGACAAGGAATTTAGGTTAGTCCACAACTGACGACGTTCCACTATAGAATTCTAGCCATAGACTATAGAAGCCAAGATTAGATAATTGCCATAAAGAGGAAAGAGCTTGAAGTGGGATACTTGGGCAGATTGAAACAGGACATCCACTTTCCAAATAGAAGGATCCGACCCACCCAAATCCGTTGTTCGGGTGGTAGTCATAATTAAAGATCCAAACCCGATTCTGGCGAGATAGCGCGATATTCGGAAGCATTTGGAGCTTTTATTACGGTCTCGATGAGGCCCACAAAAGAGATATGGTTGTCAGCAAAAGTTGCGAACAAAAGCCTTCTTTGGTTTTTTTATTTAAACCCCGACATTATATGAGCAAAAGAATGTCATAAAAAGGGGAGTAGGATTAGTCAGAAGGGAAGACCCTTGGACCTTTGTTCCTCTTCTTAGAATTACAAGAGGCTCCTTTCCGTGCCTAGTCTTATGCTTGAGGTCCTGCATTCCTTCTCATCAACTTGCTTAAGCTTATCCAATGAAAGGGTTAGGGGGATAGGAGATTGGACTCATCACCGGGAATAAGGGGGAAGCGATAGGGAGAAGGCGTTGGTGGAAGAGAATGGAGAGGTGGAAGGGGGAAGAAGAGCTTTTAAGTCCTTTGGAAGCAGCGGTCCATGAACCTTGGGGTCGGGAGGAGGAGAGGCCTTGGTTGTGCAAGGAATAGTGGAACAAGGGGGCCTCCTGAAAGGGTCTGGGGAGTGTTTGGGAACCCATCGAAAATTAGTTTTCGGGCATTTAAGAAGGGAATGGCCAAAAGCAGATTACATTTAGAACAAGAGGGGCCTGCTCCAATACTCCACTTTCAGCTACGGTTTCTTCAACCCGAGCATTTCAAGTCAAAACAACAAAGCATTGATGGATGCGCGGAAATGAAGACAAAGCTTCAATCTCAATACATATTGAGCAAAGCTCATAGGTTCCAACTTTGAAGTCATGTAAATTGAAATAGCAGACTAACTAACTGCACTTGCCAGGTAACTTAGACCTTCCTTTGTCCAGTAAGAGAGGGGGATATTACTAAACTTTACCCATATCGGAACTTTGCTACTATCGGTTATACTGAAATTAACCCCTTCCTGAAATTAACCCCTTCTTGGAGATCAGTTGTGTCTAAAGGTCCCCCCTCATCTTCCCTGGTGCTTGACTATTTTCCCCCTGCTCCTCCATCTCTGGAAAACGAACCCATCATAGTTAAGGCTCCTTCAGAGGTTCTTCATCATGGAAATAACCTATGGAAATCTTGCCTGGTTGGAAGCTTTATACACTCTAGGCTTCCGTTTAAATTGGTTGATAGTAGTGTTCGTAAGTTGTGGGATAGCCTGGGGCTGCAGAGGGTATTCTTGTAGGATAAGGGTTATTTCATCTTCAAATTCTCCTCCCCTAAGGAATGTGACAACATCCTTGCCTTAGGCCCTTGGTATGTTTCAAACAAGCTTCTTCAGCTCAAGCATTGGAAGGAGGGGCTGGACTTTAAATCTGACATGTGCTCTAAGGCCCCGATTTGGGTGAAATTCCATAATGTGCTTTTGTCCTACTTATCGGGCCTTGGTCTAAGCTATATTGCTAGTGGGATAGGTAAACCTCTCTTTATTGATAAGATCACTGAAAAATTGGAGCCTATGAACTTTGCTAGGATCTGTGTTGAAATTTCTTCCACCTCCGGATGGCCCTCTAGTCTTGAAGTCGTTGTCCTTGATGAGGAAACCAAATCTGAAAAAGTGGCCTTGGTGGAAGTGGAGTACCAGAATAAACCTATGTCCTGCTCCCATTGCAAATCTTTTGGGCACTCTCTTCTGAAATGTCCTAATGCTAATTACAAATGGGTTCCTAATGTTGCCCATTCAGTTACCAATTCAATGCCGCCCTTAGCGAGTTGATGTCCTATCTTCTACTTGACTCCCCTTCTCCCTCCTTAAATGACGCCCCTGAAAATTTGGACCTTGGTTGCAAAAGGACCTAAACAGCATACTGATTCGGCCCTTGTGGTTCTGCCTGATTCAAACAAGTTCAACCTCCTTTCTGATGTGGTCGCTAGTCCTCTGGACAGTTTTTCTGACACTGATATTACTCCTCCTCCTCCTAACCCCCTTGTGGGTAAACTGAAATTGATAGACGAAAAGGAAGTTAGAGATCTTAAGCACAAAGCGGTTGGCGCTCTTGATCTTGGTCAAGTCTCAAAGAAAAAGATCAAAGGAGGGGGGAGTAAGAAATCCCCAACTTAATTCTAATTCCCTGTTTTATGATAAATTTTTGCTCTATGAATATTAGAGGTGTAAATATGTCTCCTAAGCAGACTAGAGTTCATGATCTCATATGTAAGCATAATATCTCTTTTGTTGGCCTGGTTGAAACAAGGGTCAAGTCACCTAAGGCCATTTCTATCTCTAAAGCTATTTGTAGGGATTGGCAGTGGCAATTTAATTATGAGCATCATGTGAATGGAAGAATTTGGGTTAGTTGGGACCCAAATATCTGGACCGTCAATGTTATTAAAAAGTCTGCACAATTTATTCATTGTTCTATTTCTTCTGTCGATTTTAGCTTTAAAGGTTCTATTACTGTTGTTTATGGGAATACTCCTAGTGAAAGAAAATTTCTTTGGAATGATTTGAGATTAATCGCTAGCTTGATTGATGAACCGTGGACCCTTATTGGGGATTTCAATGTGGTCAAATCACTGACTGAAATTGATGGAGGGGCTAGAACTTGGGACTATGGTATGCAAGATTTCAAGGACTTGCTGGATGACCTTCTCTTGATCGACCTACGCGCTATTGGTCCTCTTTTCACATTGTGGGATTCCCAAATAGCAAACCCGACTTACCAAAAGCTTGATCGAGCTTTGGTAAATGACCTATGGCTGGATTCTTATCCAAACGCTCAAGCTCTCTTTTGCCCTCGTGACCTCTCTGATCATTGCCCGGTGGTTGTCCAGTCCGGTATTTCTCTGCTTCGCATTCCTAAGTATTTCCAGTTCTTCAATTTCATGATGGGTCTGGAGAATTATCATGAAGTGGTTCGGACTGCTTGGCTTACTCCTTGCTTGGGGGGACCCTCTTCAAATTCTGGCAGGGAAACTCCATGCTGTAAAGTTAGCTCTGAAAGATCTAAATAAGCGCAATGGTAATTTAATCTCAAATGTTAAGCAGGCCAGGGATAGTTTGCATGCTACCCAGCACGCCATTTCTCTTGATCCAAGGAATCAATCTCTCCTTCTTCTTCATAGATCTCAATCCGACTCTCTCTGGGCTGCTCTCCTTCTTGAGGAAAAACTTGTAAAGCAGAAATCCAGAATTCTTTGGTTAAAGGAGGGTGATAAGAACACGGGGTACTTCCATAACCATGTAAAGCAAAGGTGGAACATGAATAAGATTTTAGCAATTGAGAATTCTGAGGGCGAACTGTGTTCTGAGCACTTGGTTGTTCAACGGGTTGCAGTTAATCACTTCTCTGATCTATTTGGAGTGCCATCCTCTACTGCCAGCCATTCTATTCCCCTTCCTGACTCTTTAGGGGCCAAGCTTGTGTCTACTCAACAAGCTCTTTTGCTAGAAAGAGATATGTCGGATGCGGAGATTTTGTTAACAATTAAGCACATGAAAAAGAACAAGAGCCCCGGCCTTGATGGGTTTAATGTGAATTTTTTCCTCCATGCTTGGGACATCGTTGGGGAGGTTTTTACTGCAGCTATTCGCTCTTTGTTCAGTCAGGGGTGCTTACTGAGGGGGACCAACGCCACAGCCATTGCTCTTGTGCCGAAAGTCTAGAACCCCTCCTCTATGAATGACTATCGACCAATCTCCTGCTGCAATACAACTTATAAGTGCATTTCGAAGATTATTGCGAGGCTTAAGGGAATCCTCCCTTCCATCATATCTCCTTTTCAATCCGCTTTTGTCCCTGGTTGGAGAATTGGTGACAACATTCTCCTTGCTCAAGAACTTTTTAGAAATTATCACAGACCCACTGGACCAGCCAGGTGTGCTTTAAAACTGGACCTCAGGAAAGCCTTTGACTCAGTTTCTTGGGACTTCTTGTGGGCTGCTCTAAAGCTTTTAAAATTCCCCCCCCCCCCCCCCCAAATTTATATTCTGGATTAAGGCTTGCATTTCCACATCCAGTTTCTCGGTCAAGGTTAATGGGGCTTTATGTGGTTACTTCAGAGGGGCCAAAGGCCTTAGACAAGGTGACCCTCTATCCCCTTATCTTTTTGTCATTATCACGGAGGTCTTTGCTCTTATGCTTGCCCAGGCTACAAAACAAGCGGCTTTTTAAATTCCATTGGCGTACAGCTCCTCTATCCATTACTCACCTTTGCTTTGCGGATGACATCCTTATCTTCTGTCATGGTGATGTTGACTTTGTCAAGGTAATCAAGACCTGTCTTGACCAGTTCTCATTGGGCTCGGGTCTCCACATCAATGCTTCAAAGAGTATGTGTTTTCTATCCCATGTTCCTCCTGCCCAATCGGATCTTATCCTTAGTCTTTTGGAGTTTCGTTTGGGGGAGTTTCCTGCAAAGTTCTTGGGGGTACCCTTAATCACCTTGAAGCTTAGCCTTGCGGTCTGCCGACCGCTCCTTGAAAGGGTCAAAGCCAAAATTAGCTCATGGACTAATAAATTCCTTTCATATGCCGCCCGTTTGCAACTTATAAAGAGAGTTATTCATGCCGTTCAAGCATATTGGTCGGCTCACTTCATTCTTCCTGCAGCGGTATTGAAAGATCTTCAGTCTTCCATGTCGAGATTCTTGTGGAAGGGCCCTTCCATGAACAAATTCGGATCAAAAGTAGCCTGGACAAAGATTTGCCTTCCTTTTGAAGAGGGAGGTCTTGTGATGAGGACATGACATGCGTGGATTCAAACAAGACTAAAGGGACGTGGGGATCAAGCGAAATTTAGAAACAAAGAGGTTCAAACAAAGTCTCGATGGATTGATCCAAGATGTTTGAAATTTGTTTAACGTAAGAAAAATCAAAGAGGAGGCAAAAGAACATGAGACATTAATTTGGGTCAATTTAATACAAGCCCGATTTTAATCTTCTTAACAAAGTCAACATATTTACTTACAAAGGAGTATTATGGAAATCTCACGCAGATGAAGGATTTTATTTGGATTCTTAATTTTAAATTCTATTGTAATTAGGATTTCTTTTTAATTAGAATTCCTTTTCCAAATTGATTTCTATTTTCTTATAGAATAAGGGTTATAGTTTATAAATTTCTATTAGGATTTGGATTGTTTTGAGTAGTATAAATAGAGGTGCAAGAGTTGATGTAATATGACACATTATCATTATTCATTATTCAATATATTTGTGAGGTTATTCTCTACTTTTGGTTCTTTGAAGAATTCTAAGTATTTTTCTTAGTTATTTCTTTGAGATTCAATTTGACTTATCATACAACAATTATAGTCAGTGTGTGGCGTCTTCTACCGCATCAATCGTCGATTATCAGATCGAGATTACCGCTTCAATATAAGCGAGGGTCGAGGTGTCGTTGGTGTCCATTCAACGCAGATTTCGAACGCTTGAAACAATTGTACCAAGATTACCGATCTATATATAGGCGAGGGGTTAAGGTGTTGCAAGCAATTCACCCAACATTTGTGGTTAGAAGCGATCGGTGACGACCACCTCACACATGCGCGTCGTGGAGTCTATCATTTGGTATCGAGCTAAGCCTTTCTAGCAAGTTACTTATCTTTAATTTTCGTCGAAATATATATCGTAAAAAAAAAACAAAAAAAAAAAAAAAAGGAGAGCGAAAAAAGAAAAAAAGAAAAAAAGGAAAAGAAAAAATTCATATTCTATTGTCTTAACCCAATTTTAGTAGCACACCATCAAATCATCAAATTCCAACCAAGAGTTCATACAGTTCCATCATCATCAATTACAAAGCGGAGCTATAATTTACAAATCGACGAGCGTATAAGAGGAGTACAAGACAATCGATCGGTGATTTTGTGATATTCTAATAGTTACACCATCTATAATTTTGTTTCGTGATAAGTAATTTTGAATTGATTAGTAAAACCAAGAATTTTGCTAGGGAATTCAATAAGAACCTATTAGAGAGAATATTTGAGGTAAAAGCCAAATTTGAAGCGATACACGAGTGATTCATCATTATTTGAAGCGAAACACGTAAGTGGAGTGTGTGAGAAATTTTTTATCTACTAACCTTTGTTTCTGACAAACATGTATAGCTACAATTATGAAAGTTCTTATGGGTCTCAAAGGAATACTTTCAAGGCAATATTGATCTGAGGCATATCTAAGATGGGAGAGAAAAATGGAGCGAGAATTTGACTATCATGATTACTCAGGAGAGGAGGAAGGTCGACAGGCAATTCAAGAGTTCTCCGATCATACAATTATATGGTGGCGACTTATCAAAAAAAAACATGGGAAGCGTCCAGATTCGAGACATGGGTAAGTAATTTAAAAAACAATGAGAAAGCGATTTGCTCCAAGTCAAATGTGTGGGAGGGAGGAATATACATCTAAAAATTTGTAGAGAGCAACCTTCAAGGCGATCTACATTAGAAGATGATATGAGGGTTCACTGACATGTAAACAAAGAGGATTCACATTGGAGACAACCCCAAGACACTCTTAAGGCATCCAAGAACTTAAGAGAAGACATCAATGAGAGCTTTAAGGAGGTGGAAGAAATTATAGAATATGCGGTCAAGGAGAGTTATTGGGTTCAAGTGTTCAAGATGAAATCCATGATCAAAAGCAAGATGGTGAACATCCGAAAGAAAGTAATCAAGAAGATGAGTTAAGTAAAAGGAAATACATGTGGAAAAGATCGACAAAAAGAAATTGTTCTAAAGATTGATAATGTAAAAGAAAAAATTGAAAAGGCGAGAATGAAAAGAAAAGAGATTGAGAAAAAAGAGAATGAAAAGAGTGACCTTGAAAATAAACGAGAGAAAAACAAAGCGAGAGGGTGAGCATAAAGAAGAGAGAGAAGAAATATGTGACTATGAAAAGAGAGTGAGTTGAAAAGTGAGTTATATTTTGAAAAGCCAATGATCGTACATTAAATGACAAGACGGTAAGCTTTTGAATACTAACACTAATGATTCTTCTTTGTCTAGTTTTGTTTTGTCTCTTGTGCAGGTTGTTGATGAAATACCCCGTACTATCATTCCGTACCGATCAGCTGATAGTATTCCCGAGGAGACAACAGAATTACCAAGGTGGGTTGGAGAGTTGGTGAAAGTGAGTATCGTGAGAGAAGACATGAGTTCATGTGTTGATTATGAGATCATAGTATCTAAGGAGGATGGGACAACGAGTTTGTTCGTCGATTTTGAATTGGTAAACAATTATCATTATTCATTATTCAATATATTTGTGAGGTTATTCTCTACTTTTGGTTCTTTGAAGAATTCCTAAGTATTTTTCTTAGTTATTTCTTTGAGATTCAATTTGACTTATCATACAACAATTCATAGTTGTGTGTGGCGTCTTCTACCGCGATCAATCGATCGATTGTACCGAGATTACCGCTTCAATATAAGCGAGGGTCGAGGTGTCGTTGGTGTCCATTCAACGCAGTGAATTCGAACGCGAGACAATTGTACCAAGATTACGCGTCTACATATAGGCGAGGGGTTAAGGTGTTGCAAGCAATTCACCCAACAACTGTGCTAGAAACGATCGAGGCGACGACCACCTCACGCAAGCGTGCCGTGGAGTCTATCATCTTGCTATTAAAAACCTTGCGGACTGGAATAAATCGCTTATTTTGTTGCAGCTTTGGTAAGTAATCAACCCTTCTTCTTCCCCTCTTTGGGCTAAGTGGGTCAATGCCACTGTGCTCAAGATGAAATCGTTCTGGCCTATTTCGATTCCTCCCGACTGCTCTTGGATATGGAGGAAAGTGCTACAATGTAGGGACCTTGCTCGGAGAGACACATCAGTTATGATATAGGTAATGGAGAAAATACTAGCTTATGGTACGACCCCTGGATCGACCATACTCCTTTGACAAACTTTGTTCATTCGTCCCTGATTGTCAACTCTGGGCTTGGTCCTTACGCAAATGTGAATAGCATTATTCAAAACTCTAGGTGGGTGTTGCCTGCCTCGAATCACCAAGATGTCATTGCTTTTCAAAATTCCTTTGACTTCTCTCGACCATGTGACTCAGCAAAAACTGATGGCCTTCTCTGGGATGGTACCATGGCTTCAAAGGTAAAGGCTTCAACTATCTGGAATTCTATCCGTCTGACTGGCCCTATCTTGCCCTGGCATTGCTTGGTATGGCATAAGACAGTATCACCTCGGCAATCATTTATCCACTGGCTTGCTTTTCATAAGGGGCTCTGGACTCTAGATAGACTGACTCAATTTGGACTTGATATTGACCCTATGTGTGTGCTCTGCTTGCATGACAGGGAAACTTTCAACCATCTATTCTTCGAATGCCCCTTTTCATGTCAAATTCTATTTGCGGTTCTTAGGCAGTGTGGTTGGAGAGGTCTTAGTCGAAGCTGGACTTCTATTACTGGCTTTATCTCTAGCCGAACCAGCACAAATTTTCACTCTAGCCTGCTCCATTTTGGGTTTGCCTCTGTGGTCTATAGAATCTGGACTGAAAGAAATGCTAAAATCTTCTCCTATACCTCCATTCCTGCTCGGACTCTTATTCGGGATATTATTCACTTGATTAAGTGTGGGCTTCATTCTAATGTTAAATTTCAAAGAATTAAATTTAGGCGGTGCTATAGATCTCTTGTGTTGTAGATGTCGGTTTTCGCTTTAGATATTACGGTTGGTGATTTGAAGGGCTTCGGCTAGTGGGCCTGGACAAGCGACTATATAGTGGGGTTAATTTGGGTCCTCGTAGTCCAGGGTTCAATTTTGGCTGGGACTTCGTAGAGCCAAGTTTGCTGGGTATTCGCTGAGTGATGGCTCTTCGTAGAAGTGCGCGCTTGGCATAATTTGGGTCTCCGTAGAGTGTGCTTCGGCCTCGGCGGGGTCTTTGTAGAGTGTGCTTTGGTTGGGTCTTCGTAGAGCAAGCTTTGGCCAGTTCGGTCGTAGAGTGTGCTTGACCTAAGGCTGGTCTTCGTGAGAGTGCTTGCCGCTTGGCAGAGAGAAGCTCAAGCTTGACCGATTTAAGTGGAGTGGGGCTTCGGCTATGGACAACTTCGGCAAGTTCGGTCATTGACTCCTTTTTTCCTGAAGGACTCCTCTGTGGCTTAGTCTTCGGATTCGTGGGGCGTCATAATGTATGTCCTCGTAGAGTGGGGTTTCGGCCACAAAAGGCAGCGGGTTTAGGTGGTTCCATGTTCGGGCGCCTTCTTATTGTTTTATCATGTTCTGAATTGCTTCATTATGGCAGTCGCCTTTTTTTAATAGTCTTTACTCCATAGGGAATGTCCTATGGTGTCTCTGATATTTCTGTTTGGGTCTTCCCCATGCGGTTCTGTATTCCTCAATTTTATTTATTTCAGTCTAAATTTAGCAACAAAAAAAAACTAAAACTCTCTCTTTCGATGGCACTATCACTTTGGAGCGATATCCGGAACTAATGACTGGTATTAGAAAGCTAAACCTAGGATTCGACATAACCTTTAAGTTAACAAAGGAAGCCAAGGGTAGCTTCCATATCTATATGCTACTGGGCAAGGCTTCACCCACTTTAGGAACTGCACTACCTGCAAATTTTACCATTGAAGAGGTTTCAATTCTCAACAAAGGAAATAGCCGCTTACTACTATAAACCATAGGCTACTAGGGCTTCCCTTCCACACCAACTGAAACTGAGGGACCAATCGAAGCACCAAGAGCTTTGAAACTTTACAAAATTGACGGAAGGTAAGTTACTACTGGCCCTAAAAGCGGGGCCGATTACACAGGTTAAAGTTAAAAGGCATTTTTGCTTTCTATAAGAAATGATCGCAAATGGCAAAAGACCCGAATCACCAGGACCTTGCTCTAACAAAGATAGGGCAGAATCCACTTGAACCTGAGGGAAGCTGCGGGACTTAGAAAAGCACTACAACCTACTTCTTCCTCGACCTCCCCTTAAGAAAAATAAGATGGAAACTTAGCCGATTGATTAGCGAATAACACACTAGGAATGGAAAGAGTGGATTCAAGCTTTGAAAGGAATTATGCCCTAGCCGATTAGAAGGTTACATACCAAATATTATAGTGGATGTCCCCTTACTTCACTTCAAGAGTTTCAAAGGATCAAGGAAGAGGCAGCGAACCAGACTCTTTCGCTAGGGCAATGGGACTAAACCCGAAAGCACAGACAGCTAATGGAAAGCTGTAGGACTAAGAGTTGTGGGACTAGAACTCACATTCACTCCAAAGAAATGAACGAATGGACTCCCTCGACTGCTAGAAGACTAAGAGAGGGTTGGAAAGCTACTTACGGACTTCGGACAAAGAGAGGTACCTAATTGAAGGCTTAGAGCAAGACAAAGGTAGAATGGGAAAGTATCCCGGCTAATAAAAATGTTTCTCTCTCTAGATATTTTCTCTCTGCCCTCTCTCCTATTTTTTCAAATCTTGCTGTGCCTTTCCACCCCACCTAATTTTTTCGGCCTCTTCAAGCTTTCTCCGTTTTCCTTTATTCTCTTTCTTTCTTTTTTGGCTGCTCTTATATATCTGTTTAGCATCTTTCATCATGGTTAGTTATAACCACTTGTCAGCTGGGAACTCAGTTAGTAGTGCCTCACAGGACCTTTTTGCTGATTATGGTGTTTCAAACCCAACTTCCCCTGCCCCTCCTCTCCTTCATGTTGAGGAGATGGGTGAATCAGATGCTCTTGGTACTCGGGTTAGCTCTGATGACTCCTCCTCTCCGGTTACGGTAGTTGATCTTGGTCATCCCTTGGGTGATAATGCAAAGGCAATTTTCTCTGCTGCTCAACACTTTTCTTTGAAAGATCGTGAAGAAGCTCTTTTTGAAAGGAAAAAGAATCTACATCTCTTGTCCTTTCTATCTGCTCATGGAATTTCTTCTAATGATGTGCAAGCTTTTCTCTCGGAGGGAAAAACCATTAATTTTGGTAAATCACCTGAGGTGGATGCTATTAGTTCTAGTAGACAAATCAAGGCAGCTTCTCCGGCAAATTTTCTGGGGGGCTCTCGGGCTCTGGTCTCATGTGTTGGTGAATCTACTAGGCTAGCGACTGGTGCTTCTCTTCCTGAAAAGTCTACCCCAGCTATTATGGCTAAAGGTGCTTCTCTTTTAAAATCTCCCGCCCCTTTTCTTGAGGAAGGTGAAATTCCTACAGAGTCTTTCAGAGAACCCACCAAGACTTGGAGTGATATTGTGGGCAAGCAGTCTGGGAAATCTTCTCGAAATCTTTCGTACCACCCCCCACTTTGGACGATGGGACCATCACAGTCTGTCCTCCTAACGAGATGCTTAGCAGAGATAACCAGCTTTGGGCCTCAAGTTTGGTTGGGTACTTTTTACAGTCTTCTCTTCCCTTTAAGGTTGTGGAACCTATAGCTCGGCGTTTATGGGGACATCAGGGCCTTTCAAATGTGTTCCTCCATAATAAAGGGTATTATATCTTCAAATTTGCTTCTATTTAAATGAGAGATAATATACTTGCTTGCCTCGTGGTCCCTGGCATTTCGCTTCAAAAGGCATTGTTCTACAGAAATGGAAGGAGGGTGTTATTTTCTCCAAATTAGAATGTGCTGTGTTCCCGGTATGGGTAAAGCTAACAAACATTCCCCTCTCCTACTGGTCTGATGAGGGACTAAGTTATATTGCAAGTGCTATTTGGAAACCGTTATTCACCGATGAAATGACTTCCCAAAATGATTTTTACGCAATATGCTCGTGTTTGCATTGAAGTTAAAGCTTCTTTCTCATTCCCCCCCATTCGTCGTGTGGGTCATTAAAAGGATGACTCTTTGGATAGCATTTATGTTCTGTTGATGTTGAATACCAAAGTAAACCTCCCTCATGCCCCACATGTAATGTTTTTGGTCATTCTCCAGTTAAATGTCCTAAGGCAAACTATCAGTGGATCCCAAAAAGTTAAAAAGCTCCTACGGTTGGGCCATCTGGTCCCACTTTCTCAAATCCTGCACCCATTAACTTCTCTTCTGAGCATCAAGCTGCTCCTGTTCATAACGATTGGGTGAATGTTTCTCGTGGAGTAAAAACTGATACTGGTACCTTACTTCATTGCAATACCTTGTGCACTTCTAACACTTTTGCCCCTATAAATGAGGAAGATCATCCGGATAACTCTGATTTCGAATCCCCTGCTGTCCCAAATCCTCTAGTCTCTAAACTAAAGGTGATTGATGAAAAGGAAGGCAAAGATCTAAAGAACAAGCAGAACTATAGAAATGATAATCCTCAAGCTGCAAAGAAGAGGAAAGGGAAAGGCAAGGCTGGTTCGTCCCCCCCCCCCTCTTAGTTTTTTATGTTAGCTTCCTATAATATAAGGGGTCTAAATAAAATGCCTAAACAGGCTTTTGCTAAGCAGCTTATAGTAGATAATAGAATATCTATTTTGGGTCTTCTTGAAACTAGGGTCAAACAAGCTAAGGCTTCAAAAATTTCCAGAAACATTTGTCATTCTTGGAATTGGGCCTTTAACTATGATACTCATATCAATGGCAGAATCTGGGTTGGATATAATCAAAATCTTTGGAATTTGGAGGTTATTTTTGTTTCCTCTCAAGTTATACATTGTAAAGTCCAATTTGTTGATTTGTTTAATACCACTTTTTTACTCTCTTTTGTTTATGGGCTAAATTCTTATTTGGAAAGAAGGGACTTATGGCATGACTTAATTTCTATCTCTCCTACTATTAGTTGGTGCATGCTGGGTGACTTTAATGTTATAAAGGACCTATCTAAAACAAACAATGATAATGTCTCTTGGGACATTGGGAAGGAAGATTTTAAATCTTGCAAAAATTCTGTTGGTATTGATGACATTAGAGGTGTGGGTCCTCTGTTTACTTGGTCTAACATGCACTTGCTTCGTAGGTGCACAAAAAAATTGGATCGTCTTTATGGGGAACTCGATTTGGTTCACTAACTTGACATGTCTCATGTCACATATGCCCCTCGTGGATTATCTGATCATTCTTTGGTCCTTCTTCGGACTGGTATCCAGCTTCCTCAATCTAAGTGTCAGTTTCAATTCTTTAATCACATGCTCCTTCTTGAAGGCTTCAAAGAGGTGGTGGGTAATGCTTGGAACACCTACATCTCTGGGAATCCCTTCCATGTTTTTTCTGAGAAACTGAAATGTACTAGACATGCTCTGGTGTCCCTCAACCTTACCACTGGGAATTTAGTGTCTCAGTCTGTTTCATTGATTAAGGAGGAAGCGCACTTAGTGCGAGACCTTACTCCATGCCAACCCCTTGGATACTGTTCTTCTGGGGAGAGAAAAATCATGTCATCACCAACTCTGGACTGCCTTGGAAAGAGAGGAAATTTTTCTTCAATAGAAATCTAGAGCTAACTGGCTGGCCTTGGGTGATCGCAACTCTAGCTATTTTGCCAACATAATGAAGAACCGTTGGAACTCTAATAAAATATTATCCATCATGAACTCGGCAGGTTCCTTAGTGCATGGCCAAAGAAACATTGAAGATGTTGCTGTGGGTTACTTTGACAATCTTTTCAACACTTTTGAGGAGCCGTATCCTGGGTTTGCAAATTTTGACTCCTCTCCTTCTAGGCTGGTCTATGCACAAGCCATTAAACTGGGAAGCCTTGTCTCCGATATAGAAATCCTTGAGGTCCTTAAATCCATGAAGCGAAGCAAAAGTCCGGGGCCGGATGGCTTTAATGTCAAATTTTTCCTTAGTTGTTGGGATATAGTGGGTGTGGATTTCCTAAAAGCTGTACACTACTTCTTTGACAACAGTAGGCTTACGAGGGGGTTTAACTCGACTGCTTTAGCTCTCATTCCTAAAAGCTCCAATCCTTCTTCCATGTCTGATTTTTGACCTATCTCCTGCTGCAACACGATATACAAATGTATTGCCAAAATCTTCTCTAACAGGCTAAAGGAGGTTCTTCCATTTCTTGTGGACAAAGCACAATCTGCCTTTGTTAAAGGAAGATGCATTAGTGACAATATTCTTCTAGCTCAAGTAATGTTCACTGGCTACCTCCGCACCACAGGTCCCTCTAGATGTGCTCTTAAAATTGATCTTACCAAAGCTTTTGACACGGTTAGATGGGATTTCCTTTTTGACACATTACGAGCTTTCAAATTTCCCTCTCCCTTTATTGGTTGGATTAAAGCATGTATCACCTCTGCCATGTTTTCTGTAAAGGTCAATGGCTCTCTTGCAGGGTTTTTTGGGAGCTCCAGAGGTCTCAGACAAGGAGACCCACTTTCCCCTTTTCTTTTTGTTTTGGTCATGGAAATGCTCTCCCTCAAACTGAACAAGGCAACCTCTGTTCCTGAATTTTCATATCACTGGAAAACCAAAGAATGCAAACTTACTCATCTTTTCTTTGCGGATGACATTATGATTTTCTATCATGCATCTTTGCCATCTGTATCCATCATAAACTCTTGCATTCTTTCTTTCTCTTTATACTCTGGACTTATTCCAAACTCTCACAAAAGTCATTTTTTCCTCTCTAAGTCTGACCCCTCTGCTATTAGGGAATTTTCTTCTCTTCTTGGCTTCCAGATTGGAACACTTCCTTCAAAGTTTTTGGGAGTTCCCCTTTTGTCAAAAAAACTTTCAAAGGCTGATTGCATTCCTCTCATACATAGGATCACCAACCGTATAACCTCTTGGACATCAAAGGTTCTCTCTTATTCTGGCAGGCTCCAGCTTATTAAAACTACTCTCTTTTCTATACAAGTTTTCTGGAGCTCACATTTCATTCTTCCGAAAGAGGTTCTCAAAGAAATCCAATCCATCTTATCTCGATTTCTATGGAAAGGGGCAACACTTGAAAAATATGGTGCCAAAGTTGCTTGGGGCAATATTTCTCTTCCCCTAAATGAAGGTGGTCTTGGCATTAAAAGCTTAATGGACTGGAACAAAGCTCTCATTCTAAAGCATCTCATTGGCATTATTCAACCTAAATCATCTTCTCTTTGGGCAAACTGGATCAAAGCCACAACTTTAAAATAGAAATCTTTCTGGCAGATAGGAATCACAGCTGCAAGTTCATGGATATGGAAGCAAGTTCTAAAAGCGAGGCCACTTGTTTTCACAAGACTTGCACTACCGGGTTGGAAATGGTGGGACACAAACCTTTGGTTCGACCCTTGGCTAAATGATATCTGCCATCAACCCCTCCGGTTATCTTACGTCCAATCTTTGGGATCCTCTCTAAGAATTTGTCGGTACCAAATTATCAGGGGTAACACTTGGTTTCTTCCTCCGGGCAACCATCATGACACAATCATGTTACGCAGGAAAATGGAACATCTCCCTCCTCCTTCAATGCAGCGAGATAGGATTTTCTGGGAAGCTTGTGATACTAAACATATCAAAGCTAATCAAATCTGGGAGGCCATCCAATCAAGGTAGCAGCCTATCCCTTGGTGCTCAATGGTGTGGAACAAATTTCATGTACCACGATTCTCCTTTATCCTTTGGCTTGGCATTCTTAAGAGGCTACCCACCAACGACCGGACTTCTAGTTATTCGGGGCTAACATGGAATTGCCCTCTTTTTGCAACCTTCATCCGGAGACATTTGACCATTTATTTTTTAAATGTGCTTACTCAGAGAATATTCTTCTTACGGCAACAAACCTTGGTAATTGGACTCCTTTTCCAATATCTTGGGATGCTATTTTGAGTTTCCTAACAAATTTTCAAGGCTCAAATCTTTCAAGGAATATTCTTAGCCTAACAGTGGCTATTTGCTTCTACAAAGTCTGGGAGACTAGGAATAAAAAGCTACATTCTGACACTCTTCCTCCTATGACCAGTCTTGCAAAGGATGTCATTAATATCATCAAGTCTAGGTTATCTACATGTAACTCCTTCATCAAAGCTACAAATAGTCTTTTTTCTGTAATTGGTTTATTACCAACTAGTTGGGTTCTGGTTTAGTTCCTAGTATAGTTTCCTCATCTTGGGCATGTCCATAGATAATGTAGCTATATTCTGGGGTACCCCCCCTTTGCCTTTGTTTTTTGGTTCCTTCTATACAAACAAATTTAGCAACAAAAAAAAGGTAGAATGGAATACCAGCCTAAAAGCGGGGCCAGTTAGACCAACTTCAAATGAGACAAGATCCTTTATATCGCATATCGTTCGTCACACACAAATGCCCACTTCACCACCTGAAGGACGGTGCAAAGCGAAAAACTAAGTTCTTACGACGGGAGAAGGCTTATTCGCTGACTGAACTGATAAGCTTATCGGATTAGGACTTAGGGTAAGTTGGGGGGTGCGCCTTAGCTTAAGTTAAGTGTGAATTCCTCCTTGAGAAAGATGGAATGATGTGAAAGCTAATGTAGGACTAATAGAGAGGTGGACTCATAGAACGAATTGAAGGCTTTACAAGCCAAATTTAGGATTATTCATCGATTGATCGCCTGGTTGGTGATAACCTTAAATGAAAGGATTAGGCCAGGACTCATACGATTCGAGTAGGATGAAAGGCACGGATGATAAGCTTTCCTCGCGTACTGGCTTATTCGCCGAGCAGGAAAGAAGAGACCTCTCTTATGCAATTCTCGAGGTTCACCAGGACTAATCTCGATTTCCCGATTCCTTTCATCTAACTTGGATTTAAAAGCAAGCATGATTTTTGATCTTGTAACTGATAGAAGGATTGGGATATGATTAACGAATGAACCACACTGACACAGAAGAAAAAGACGGTGAAAGTACCTGTGCCACCAGTTGGTCAATGGGTGACTGTGGTAAGTCCAAGTCTGAGAAAAAGCCTGCAGAGGGAACGGAACATCAGTAGAAGTCCAGTCACCGAAGCTATCCAGGACCCAGAGGAGAAGGTTGTTGAGGAAGAAGGCTTCAGTTAAAAGAAAATCGCAGCTTGAGGTGGAATCACAGCCAGAGGCCGGTTCTCTCTACCATAGATGGATTTAAAGAAAAACTTCTTCTACACCAGCTTGTGTAATAGCAGTAGGCAGTAGGGGCTCAGATTCAATCAAAACTGTTTGTATGGGTACCAAACCATCTTTCTCAAAACTCAAAGCTCGATCTTTAGCTTATTGAATGGAGTTCACCTCTTTAGCTCTTTAGTGAAAGATAGGCTAGTCAAAAGCTCTTCCTTAGTGATGGAGATCGGCTATGAGACTCCTTGGAAAGGCTACTCAACCCCGTTAACAGGGCCCCATCACGCTCTTCTCTTTATAAGGTAGGGTTTCCCCTCTCCGGAAGAATTCCTATGGTAGTCTAGTTCTCGGCAAAGCTTTCAACCAAATAAAGAAAAGAGATAGTTGTAGTGCCTTCCGTTTCAAGGCAAGGTTGAAGAAAGACAAAAAACCTAACCAGTGAAACCAAAGCTGACGCTTGCTCTTAGAAGAGGTTTTTTGGCCACTAAACTAAGCGCTTACTGGACGACTTGATCTTGATTTCCCCATAGATCCAGGATGCCCGACTTTCTGGCAAAGACCAGTCTTGCTTCTTTTTTTTTCTCTTTACTTTTGCCTCAGGCGCTAGAAAGATTGCCACTTCTATTATAAGTAGAAACGTGGATGGAGAAGACTCTGAAAGACTCGAATTTTTCGTGTTCTCGCTAATCTAGGGAGCCCTTCCACAAAGAAAGCTTAGAACCGGGACCCTATCTTCAACCATTCTTGTAGCGGAGAAAGTCCTTCTGACACGGCAGGAGCACGTTCTGCCTCGAAATTGACTGAAATAAAGTAAAAAAAATATCATATCATTACATAAGTCAAAGCTGTCTCTATTGAACCTCTGGCTCTGGCGGTTGAATAAGTTGGTATGACATTTCCTGCTATGGAAGAATCCCTTTTGATTTAATCAGCTTCTACTGGAATAGTGAAAGCCTTATATTATGAATCAGTATAGGTTGACCTCTTCTACTTTCTTCGACCCTGCTCTTCAATAGAGTCTTGAGGCTAAGTCAGCTCTCTTCTTCTTTTTCTTTCTCTGACATTCTGAGAGAAAGATTGATCCACCTGGAAACCCCTCTTGGCCTACTTAACCTACTCTTCATTTAGTCAATAATAACAGACTTTGCAAAATAAACTTCTCTCGTGGTCAAGCATCCGGCTTTCCTTCCTACAAGCGTGACTGGCACCAAAAGGGCACCAGGTCTTGCTTGAATAAGCAAGACTTCTACTATTCTATTCATGACCGCATTTCAATGAGTGCAGACAGCCCAAGAGCAATAGCCTGAGTGGGCAATAAGTTCTTTTACTTACGCTTTTTTATTTAAGCGCATCCTGGTGACAGATTCGAAGTAGAAGACTCTCTCTATTATATTAGGACTGCTACCTTTACAATCAAATAAAGATAACTACTACTTTACTAGTTCTGAAAAGACTATGACATACCTTATTGTCAAAACTCGCGGGAGAGTGCTAAACTCAAGATCTTTTTCCCGAAGATAGCTAAGAATTGGCTTCGGAGATTCATAAGTTATCACAACCGCATGAAGACTTCTGACTTTCAATTTACGAAAAGGAAAGGCCTAGTGGAAGGGCCTCAATGAAAGACCGACGACATATTTATGGAAAGTTACTTTTTCCGTGAACTCCCCAACCTACAAGCATATAAACCTCGAGCTTCAAACACTTCCATTTATGACCATCCAACTCTCTAATGAGCCTGCACTCTCAAACACAAAAAGAAGGACAAATGCTCGATCCTATCCATCCGGCTTATTGGGAGTCGTTTTCATTCCTCTCACCTCTCCAGATTTTTTCCAATCCATTGTTCTTCGTTTTAAAAAGAAAGTCAATGTCAATGATTTTTTGTGTTGTGTCTTGCGTATGCTCTAATCTCAGATATTTTTTGAATTCTAGCATACAATAGCTAGTTTAGCTGCTTTCTTCGCATGATAAAACCTTAATCATCATGAATTGAATTTATATGGGCATACTGAACTGATCTCCTTTGGGTATCCTCCGCTGGGGAAAGAACTAAGATGAAAGGACGGACGATCAACAGGAAAGAAAGTGACCACCCTATCCCTCCCTGATGGACCCCTCTAATTTGGTCAATTTGAATCTTGTGAAACTTTTGAACTTGGAAAATGTGGAGGTCATTGGTCATACCAATGAATTGAAGCGGATGTTGAGCTTGCCATGTTCAGTACTTCAAACTGAAAAAGAAAAAGTTTCAAGCCGAGGGCTAAATGCTTTTTTCATCTTGTGAGGAGGCTTTACAAATTTCTATTGGGGAGGGGTTACAACAACAGATGGTGCTTCTTTCTTGGATACCGTCAAGATCAAGATTAAGAAGAGATGTTTTCTGGGATTTATCAGAAAGATATGGTATTCACTCGATCGTTGCTTCCTTGTGAGTGATTGAATTTATTAAGAGAATCCCTGAGGAGACTACATTGGAAAAGAGTCTTTCCTTCAAGATGGTTACATCCTGCAATATTCACCCCTCCCTCCAAACTTTATTTTCGGTGCCAGGTGTTAGCTTCATGTCTTCGGATCTTTCTATATCAATGCTCAATCTAAAGCTCGCAGTCTGGTACACCAAATGTGAATCTCATGAAGTTGAAGCCAACAATTTGGAATCAGCGGAGGGGCACTGCAGAAGCATCTCATGATATAGATGCACGATTGGGGATAAAAAAGGAGTCAAAACCTCAACTCAACCAAAGCATGGCTTGAAGATAACTTTTATCATCAGAAAGGGCGTGTGTACCAATTCATCAGAGAAATAGATTTCGGGCTTGGGTATTAAAAAAGGGGGCGTAGCGAAAGCAACAAATCCTTTAACAGCAGCAAAGACTCCGGATGGGAAACCTTATCTTAATAGGAAGTGGCCACTAAATAAAGTAAAGAGTTCTGCCTTCTAGCCAGAGCCCTTTATTATGGCCTTCATTTATTTCCTGCTTCAAGCTTGGAAAAGTGTGCTTACTTCGGGGATGAAGAATCAGTTGAACTAACTTGACTAAGAATCCTAGAAAGCGGTGCCCTTGGTTCAATTTTTTGAGAAAATGCTTTTGATTTGGTCCTTTACGCAGTTGGCGCGTAGTATCCATCCTGTAAACTGACTCTCATCAATTGGTTGAATAACCCACCTCTTACTTACAAGCTACAAGCAAGGGGAATCGCTTCAGGAAAAGAGCTCGAACGATAGCTGGCTCGCCTAAGTGGTAGAGAAAGTGACTTCGGTCAATCCTTCATAAGCCCTTTTTCACGAAAAATTGGTAACCGGTGCAGTAGAAGAGAACTCCTATTTCACTTGACGTTTATTAGCTTTCAAGTCAAGATAGAAGAGCCTTGAATGCTTGCTCTCGGAATTCTTCTAGTGAGATTGTAGAGCCAAGAATGCCTAATAGAGCCTACTTCCCACTAGGGGTGACAAGATTTTCCTCTTCCAATTTCGGAGGCTTTCGATCTGACATCAAGACTTGAAAGCTCTCTCTGTGCACTTCTCTTTGCTTGGCGCTAGCTTGATTCTTTTTCTTTTCTTAAGTTTCGAAAACGGAAAGAATGTAGG
This sequence comes from Panax quinquefolius, assembly GCA_020205615.1. NCBI lineage: Eukaryota > Viridiplantae > Streptophyta > Magnoliopsida > Apiales > Araliaceae > Panax > Panax quinquefolius. The sequence goes on along the minus strand of CM035169.1, from coordinate 57,158,524 downwards.
ATAGGATAAGTGAGGATACGGAATGAATGCTCTTCGATGCTAGCTAGGTATTTATGGACGGACACTTACCTTTTTTGACAAAGGGTGGGAAGACTTTGCCTTAGTATAATCGGGTAAATCACTATTAGGAGAATAAAGGAGCTTACGAAAAGGGCTATCAAACGGCTGTGACTTTCATTATCCGGAAGGAAGATCTGTTCGAAAGGTCTCGCCAAAAATCTGTATAATGATTAGCTCCTAGCCCCTGCTTCTTGAATTGGTGCTATCATCGTATAATAATCTTCCAATTAAATATGCTCCTTTTTTACACTCCAGGTAATAAATAGGCTATCAAGCATTCACAGCTGAGCTGATTTTATCACTCTCACTTGCAGCCTAGTCTGTAACAAGAACCATGGCATTCGATGCTTCCTGTACTCCTCCTGTCTAGCAAAGAGCCAAAGATCGTAGCGTGTCTACTATCGCTATTGATTCAACCTCCTCCTCATATAAAGTCAGAAGTGCCCTTATGACTTTTGTAAATGGATCCCTTTTTTACTACTTATGAAAACACTTGAACTATAAAAAGGACTACCGGTAAGTACTCTAACCAAGCAGTCAAAAGAGGGTAAGAACTAAAAAGCTATCCTATCCAATGCAATCTCATCTCCAAAACAAACGAAAGGAGAGTGGGTAAGCGGGCTCCTTCGTTGCCTTAAGTAGAGATGGGCACTACCAAAAGAAAAAGGCGGGCTAAAGACGTGTCCGGTGATGGACGGCAATAGTAGTACTTCGATTTTGAGTTCACGATAATATAATAAAGCATTTGGTTGATTGCTCTCGATCGAGTCCTTGAGTTATTAGAGTTACACGTTTAGCTTCTAAAACCGAAACCTACCAACGATTCCACCTTTCCTCAAAGGCTAGGGTAGATGACCCTCTTCGAATCATACACCCAAACAACCCTCTTCCAAAGAATAGAGTAAGCCAGGAGAAAGGAATTTGTGAAAGTTTCTTCACGCGTGTAAAGGGCTTTCTTTCACGCATAAGTAGTAGTAAATGACCATTCTTCGAGGGGGCTGTCTAGTCGTCTAAAATAGCCGTATGTGTGGACACGGCCACGACGAACAAAAGCAATGGCAGTAAAAGCAGATGTTTGGTCTCGGTTAAGCCCGACGATCCTCTGGACAAAGAAGAAGATAAGATGTGGGTTGTTGGTCTTGATCTGCTAGTGTACTCGATCAACTGGTCGCTCCTCTAGTTGAAGTATCGGGCCCCTCTTTCTTTCTAAGTTCGCACCGGGGAAAGGGGGAATTTCGAAGTCTTTTTTCCATCGGTGCTGCTTCCCATTCTTCATTTCCTTCCCTATGGGATCAGCTGGACCTCTTGAAACTGATCTTGCATCTCAGCCATTCACCCCCGAGAGTGCGCACACTACCTCCTAAATATATATTCCCTTGTTTGGTTGCAGGATTGCGATACCACACCTTGCCCTTGTTGGTTCCATAGTTCTATTTAGGCCTGGCTACTTCAAGAGTGCACATTGAAGTCAGCGTCTATTGATCTCGTGGTCCGCTAGCAATCCTATTTAGAACCACTACTCTAGCCCTTCTTGCCCTCGGCCGTTAGCTACTTGATGACCTTCCAAAGCTCCTACTAGTTATTCATCCGGATTCTCTGCAGTGCCTTTTTTCTGAGGAGAATAACTCCCGGAAATGGTTCAGATGGGGAATTTTCCTCTCCGGGTCTAACGAGCGATGGAAGTCACGATGCTTCTGGAGAGGTATCTCCACTCGTTGTAGCCCCCTTGTTGAGTACGGATCAAGCTTTCCTTTCTTGCTTGGTTTCTTAGCAGCAGTTCTCAATCGCTCTTTCCATTTCTATGGCTACATACTTTGACTTGGGATCTTCTAAGGCGGACTTTGCCAAAGGTTCTCTTTCTTTATCATCGTTATGCCCCGAAGGTGAGCTTGACCTTTCTGAGGGTCGAGCAAGCTTGGCCGATTCGGTCGTAGAGAGTGTTCTTCTACTGGTGGGGTCTTCGTAGAGTGTGCTTCACTGGCTTCAGTAGAAGCAAGCTTGCCGATTTCGTGGAGTGGGGCTTGGTATGGGCGGCAAAGAAGTTGATTCGTTGACTCCTTTTTTCCTGAAGGACTCCTCTGTGGCTTAATCTTCGGATCCGTGGGGTATCATATTGTATGTCGTAGAGTGGGGCTTTGGCCACAAAAGGCAGCGGGTTCAGGTGGTTCCGTGTTTGGGTGCCTTCTTAATGTTTTATCATGTACTGAATTGCTTCATTATGGCAGTCGCCTGTATATTTTTTAATAGTCTTTACTCCATAGGGCATGTCCTATGGTGTCTCTGATATTTCTGTTTGGGTCTTCCCCATGCGGTTCTGTATTCCCCATTTTATTTATTTCAGTCTAAATTTAGCAAAAAAAAAACAAGATCCGAACTTCAACTTTAATAGAAAAAAACAACCAATATAACAACCCTAGCTTTATTTTCTTCTGACTTTCTTCACTTCAACTATTGACTCTTACTTTAAAGAAAGAGATTTTTCAAGTTATATATAAGTTAACAGTACTTACACTTACCTATCCGCTCGTGAAGAGATTACACCTGTCAAAGACGGAGAAAGCCCTAGCTGGTGAGTCATGTATGAAGTCTTATCTTTCAACGGCTTAGAATAGCTTCGACGAGTGATCCCAATCGTGGAAGAACTCGACTCATTCTCGTTAGCTTGAAGAAACTCAATTTTTTTATTAACCGAACCCCCCCCCCCCCTTATTAACGCTATCAATCGCCGAGGGAATGCAATAAGAAGAAAAGAGAGAGTGCTGATAGATCTGGACCAGCTTCCCAGACAGTCTATCTTTTCCCAGCGTACCCGAGCAGCCCACTCCAAAAGACTATCCTCTTCCTTACCATCAAGTAAGGGTCAAGCTAAGCTGATCGTGGGAATTTCATTCATTCAATGACCAAGTTTCTCTAACGAAAAGAGCTTTTGAAACTTCTTTGAATGCCCCCACCACATTCCATTTCCAGGATCTCGAGTTCTGAGGCTCTCTAGTAGGGGCTTTCTACTGAGGAAGCCCTTTCAGATTATGCAAACCCTATCAATACGAAGCTGCGAGGAAGCCTTCTGAAGACTTTGTCTCGACGCCTGCTAATAAAATAAGAAAGAAGATTTCCTTTAGACATTCTCTTTTTATATTGAAAGTCTTATCTGCCCCAGCATGGAATGGGATTCGTGTTAAGATAGATTAACTAAAAGGTCGTGAAAGATTTGCGTTTATCTGGTTATTTTTTTATTAAAAAAAGAAAAAAGCGTAGAAAATGATTCTTTGTCGGCATCTCTTCTTTGGATTCTACTTCTTTTCTAGGATCAAAGTTTTCTGTAGTCATCAGGAAGCTGATTTGAATGAAAAGTCAACAAACATAGGATAGGTCTCATTTGCGCTAGGGACTTTCATTGAGTCAATCTCAATATGTCACGAATGTAATCGGAAGCTCAAGAAGAGAGAGAGTCTCTTCCTTGGTAGTCGCCTCTTGTCTTGGTCTTGCAGTTGCCCCGCCTCTATGTTGAAGTGATTTTAGCTGGGGAAATAGTACAGTACGTGCGCGTGTCACGATTGGTAGTGGGTAGAAGGGTGGTCGTAGATCACGCCTCGCCTCTAACTATTGTTTTCTTGCTGCCTCCGGTGGCATCGATTAAGGAAAGGGTTCAGCGTTTCCACTAGCCCTTTCCGCTAAAGTCTTGATTGAAGTAACTGCCCGCCCGGAAGTCGTGAGAAAATCTTTTTGGTAGTCTGTGTTATCTCTCTTCTTCCTCTACTGAAGGCACTCTTAATAGAGTTCCGGGCCACAAGTTGAATTACTTTATTTCAGCATTCCTCGCGGATTGGTCTACTGTTGAGTGAGAACGAGGGCGTTGAATCTATTTTGCACTTTGATGTGACAACATTAAAGTACAAGTTGGATTGGATTTTACAACTACACTAAACCTATTGCTCACCCCTTAGTGACTCCTTTCGTAAACTTCACTCGCTTGGTGCCCTTCACCGGTTTATTCCTTCCTCGAGCAGAGCGGCAATGAAGGCTATAATAAATACAGAAGTTGCGGCCAATAAGGTAGGGATCATCAAAACACCAAACCATCTAATGTAAAGACGGTTTTCGGTACTGGTTATCCATAGGCTTTCGCTTTCGCGTCTCTCTAAAATTGCAGTCATGGTAAAATCTTGGTTTATTTAATCATCAGGGACTCCCAAGAACACGAATTTTCGATAACTCGAAATATAGAAAACTGAAGGCTTGTTATTCAACAGTATAACATGACTTATATGTCCGTGTCAACCAATATCTATCTATAACTATCCGAATTTTTTGTAAGTGGATTGAAAAAAAGGATTTCTATCCATATCATTTTTATGTGACAGTGGGTTGCCCGGGATTCGAACCCGGAACTAGTCGGATGGAGTAGATAATTTCCTTGTTAAATAGGTAAAAACCCCTCCCCAAACCGTGCTTGCATTTTTCATTGCACACGGCTTTCCCTATATATACATCTAAAACCCAGTTCCTTACTTAGAACTTTAAAAGGTTGAATACTCGGTTGATTTAACCCTTACTACATCCTACATCAACATTTCAGAATATAAAAAAGGGATTTTTTTCGTTATCTCTTCATTATTTATCTTCATTACTTAGATTATTTAGTGATAATTTCCATTTAATTTACACGGATTCCTAACGAATCATTCATGATTGGCCAAATCATTGATACAAATAATATCCAAATACCAAATCCGCCTTCTATATAACCTCTGCGAAGCGGAAGATGCTCTTGGAAAAGTCAAGTAAAGAACTTGTTCTTCCGCCGTAAAGAATTCTTCCAATAATCCCGAGCCCAATCTTTTCAAAAAAGCACGTACAGTACTTTTGTGTTTACGAGCCAAAGTTCTAGCACAAGAAAGTCGAAGTATATACTTTATTCGATACAAACTCTTTTTTTGTGAGGATCCACTATGATAATGAGAAAGATTTCTGCATATACGCCCAAATTGGTCAATAATATCAGAATCTGATAAATCGGTCCAAACCGCCTTACTAATAGGATGCCCCAATACGTTACAAAATTTCGCTTTAGCCAATGATCCAATCAGAGGAATAATTGGAACAATAGCATCGAACTTATTAATAGCATTATCAATTAGAAATGAATTTTCTAGCATTTGACCGCGTACCATTGAAGGGTTTAGCCGCGCACTTGATAGATAGCCCAGAATGTCGAGGGAATGATTGTATAATTGGTTTATACAGATCCTTCCCGGTTGAGACCACAGGTAAAAATGACATTGCCATAAATTAACAAAGTAATATGTCCATTTTTTCATCAAAAAGGGCGTCCCTTTTGAAGCGAGAATTGATTTTTGGCCTAAATTAAATGGTCGTTACTTATAACTTATGTAATGAGATGAGGGATAGAATCCAATATTATATAAAGCATCAAGCAAGCATCCGAGTTCGCGGTAGTCTCAGTCTTTCCCTGCCTGACCTGGTATGAGTTGACAGTATAATCGGACATTCTTTCCTGATAAGCTTTCACCACTAAAGGATCCCCGATGACGGTATCATCACCGAGAAGTTTCGTAACAAGGCTGTTGGGGAACGAGTGGCTAGCCCGTATGGTAGTTTTGGGTACCCACATCTCCGGCTCCTGCAGAGATGACCATCATCCATTTGACGCCAGTTGCTACACTGACACGGGTAGGGGACATGCTTAGCCTAGATTTCTGAGCAAAAGAGGTCAGCAGAGACTTAAACGTAGAATCGGTATTGAACACAGGAATTGACATCAAGTACTACTTCAGAGCCGATTCGTGAAGAACCGCGGAATTTACATATGATGTTCAATATACGTCAAAGCCAGGTGCATGGAGCCCAGTGTAACGACGGCTGAGGATGAAGCTTCCTGTGTAACGACGGCTGAGGTGTCTACAGACCAAAGCATAGTTTCTATCCGATCCGGGAGCCAATCCGAAAGGGGCCAGAGCTCTCAGTGGCTTCCTCCCTAGCTACTGGTCCTCACCTCAGTAAGGGTAAGGCAGAAAAGGAGGCTAGTTGTAATCGCTTGCATGTGGGTTTCCCTTACGGAGCAAGGTTGGTACACAAAACTCTCATGTGAGGTGCCAATCAATGCAAATGATTGAGAGCATGCCCATTACAGTAGCATGAAAGCGATAGAGTAAGCGGACAAAGCGGCCAAGTGAACACTTTTCCAATTGGATGGGAAAGATTTGGCCTTCATGGCCTGACTAAAACGCTTTGCTCGTTCGGCTAGGAAAAGAAAAGAAGATTTCAAGAGCTAGCTTGAGTTATTATTGGATTAGCCTCTTCCTCAAGCGCCTGTCTTAGAAAAGTAAGAAAGTCTTAGTCCGTGCGATAGGCCTGTACTCATAGTGAAAGTGAGTTTTCTAGCAATAGTAAGCCAGTGAGTGAAGTGAACCGTAGCTCACGAACATTAGATTCACCTACGATAGTCGTTTTCCAGGCCAAGAAAAGAGAGTTTTCCCTTCATTAGGCTATCTCCAAGCCAAGCTAGGAAGGAGAAGACCGGGTGATTGAATAGGACTTGCTAACTGATCATACTATTCATTAAGTCGCTCTTTGCGCATCTCTACTTTCAATAAGAAGTGTTCATTTGTCGAACAGGGGTTCCAATACCAATAGATGTTTCCATTAGAGAGAATAGAGTGATGTTTCTAGAAGATGAATAAGATCAAAAAGGCCATCATTAAGGCTGGCAATGGCTTCAGTTAGAGCAGCTTTTTTCTCTTTTAAATTCTTAAAAAGTCTTTCCTCGCGATCAGGAACATGCTATGGATTAAGGCAAAGGAACATCCAAACAAGAAATATGACCCAGAAAGCATTACACTCGAGTTGTAACTCTTCACAGCGGGTAACACCAGCCTATAACATTCAAGATTTCGACCGAACAGGAACAGATTGATCATCCTATGCAAGAGGCGCAAGTCTTATTGTTTCTATAATGAGAATTAAACAACAATGAAAGTTGGATCAGGATCTACCCAAGCTAAGCAATCGTAGGGAAGCCGATGACTCCCAATTACAACTCTTTGTAGACATCTGGAATAGAAGACGAAGAAGGAGTGATTATCAACATATTCGAGTTCTTAGCTTCAACATCTGAGAGGTTGGGTCTTGGTTCGTGCTCCAATATGGAATAGCTTGCGTTGATCAGCCTACTTTATGCACAAGCAGAAGACCTCCCCTGCCTACCTAATAAAAACAAAAGGTACAGCGAAACCAGTCTACCTACCCGCTTGAAGATTCGACAAGAACGGAGTGAACAAAATAGCTTGCCTTTCTTGCTTTCAAGCTAGGAGATTGGAGTTATGATCTTTACATTTTCATTTGTGGGATCAGATTAGATCAGATGATGGGTCCAGAAAAGGGGCAAGCACGACTCTCTAAGGCATGGCGCCAAGCAAGACCCATCAAATCGATACCAAAATTTCTCTCGAATCAATATCCGAAGCTGACCTCATCAATACGTGTTACACAAACGACGCATCGAACGAATAAGTAAGCGAATAGGGACCAGGGGAATCGGGTAGCAAGCTGGCGAATCTAATAATTTTGATTCCTCATTCGATCACTTGCGCTAACCCTAATTCTCCTCTTTCTTTTCCCTGGTTCGTTAAATAGAGTATAGGGGGCTTTAGCTTGAAGAGGAAAGCGAGTTTTCGTTTCGATCTTGCAAGGGGTTGCTTCGGTTTAATTCTGAGGGTGGTCGATGAGGTAGTTTCGATTCAAGCTTCTAGCTCGAGAAGCGAACTTCAATCACAAAGATTTCACTACACTACCACTACTTATTACGTCAAACATTCCTCAAATACATATAACCGACATCTACATATGAGATCGAAAGCTTCGTCTACCGTCTCTTGTGAAAAATTCAATATTGATCGAATTGTGTGACACTAGCCAATCAATTCATTCAATCGATGAACCTAGTCGGGATGATAATAACCGAGACTTTTTCATTCTTGGAGCTCGATCATTAAAGGCAGTGTCGCTTCCAGTCTCCCCATTTATATATTTAAAATAATGGGATCCCTTCTATCTCCCTGCTATTTGGATATGGTGGGTTGCTTTTTCATAGTCTCCATTTCGAGATGGTAGATCAAAGCTAATCGGACTTGAGCTCTCTAAATGCGGAATCGAGGGACGTTTAAGAATTCCTTTGGTAGTAGGTATGGGTGGGGCACGCTTCTTTGATGATGTTGTCACTTCTTTGAAACTAGAGCTTCAAACAACTATTGATGTAGGAACAAACCACTAGAAATAGGTCTCGCTACGTGTAAAAATTATTATATAATTCATTTCCAGACATTGACCCACCAAAGGTTGACCATGCAGGGGAAGATAGATTGACTAATGAGCGAGGCACCTTAGCTTATATGTGGCCAGCCAGGTTTACACCTTCCTAGTTCTTTGACCCATTACCAAATGTTTCGCTCAAAAGGACATCTTGTGAACATAAAGGTGAGAGTTGACGGACCCTTTGTCTCACACGGGAAATCCGCTTTGAAAGCGCTTTTTCGACAGCAGGAGTGTCATATTTCATAGATTTGGTTGGTGTTGCGTATTTGACTGAACGAGCAAGTCTCTCCAGTAATCTGGTGCAGAAAAGCTTTGTGCACGAGGCATTATCAATGTAAATTGATTATGATTTAACTCATTCAGCAGTGGAAGACTTCCACGACATGTATTGGTCAGTCATTCCAGACATTCTTTCGTAAATACATTGGATGTCCGGGCATCAAGAACGAAGAAGGAAGGCGAGGCCAAGGAACATCCCGAAAGGAGAAATGGCAAGGAATACCGGGGATCAATCATCGAGCAATTTCCGCTCATCCGGGTGAAAAGCTTTCCCAAAGGAGAGATCTTCCCCTTCTCTATGGTAAAGGATTGGGATCGAGGTTCAGTTTCAAGTCGTATATGCTCAAGAGAGAGACTTTGTAACTAGGAATTGAAGAGTTTAGACCTCCGAAACTCACGATAGAAGCTCTGTTTGTCTAGCAAGAAGTCGATACTCCTGAATTGAATGAGAGGCGACTTATTTGTTTGCTATTCTAGGACATTCCCAGGTTTATTTATCCTGGATGTCCGGGCATCAAGAACGAAGTCCTCTATGTCTGACTTTCGGCCTATATCTTGCTGCAACTCTATCTATAAATGCATATCCAAAATTTTAGCAGCTAGACTCAAAGCCACTCTTCCCGCCCTCATCTCAAATTCTCAAGTTGCCTTAATTCTAGGGCGTAAAATTAGAGACAACATTCTTTTGGCCCAAGAGCTTTTTTCGAAATTATCACAGACCATCTGGCCCCTCTAGATGTGCGGTTAAAATTGATTTGAAGAAAGCCTTTGACTCTGTCCGATGGGAGTTCCTATTTGATGTTCTGACTCATTTTGGCTATCCTACTAATTTCATACAATGGATCAGAAGTTGCATTTCTACGGCTATGTTCTCAGTTAAAGTTAATGGTCAGCTATGTGGCTACTTCCAAGGTCAACAAGGTATTCGCCAAGGCGACCCTCTTTCTCCATACCTATTTGTTTTAGTCATGGAAGTCCTAGCTCTTCTCCTTGATAAAGCTTCTTCCTCTCCAAATTTTTCATTCCATTGGAGAACAAAGGCATGTTAAATTACAAACCTTTGCTTTGCGGATGACCTCCTTCTCTTTTGTCACGGTGACATGCAATTTGTCAAGCTTCTAAAGCATAGCCTTGACTCTTTCACCAGCTTCTCTGGCCTATCTATCAATCACAGCAAAAGCCAGTGCTTTCTTGCAAACATCTCTCCTAATCTGGCTGCTAACATCCTTTCAACTCTCAATATAGGCCTAGGCTCTCTGCCGGTCAAATTCTTAGGAGTGCCCCTCATTACTTCGAAGCTATCCTCAGCGGAATGCTTGCCCCTAATTCAAAAGATCATTTTGCGAATTAAGTCCTGGGCTAACTGTTTCCTTTCTTATGCGAGCAGGCTGCAACTCATTAAATCAATTCTGTTCGCTATTCAATCATATTGGTCTGGTTATTTTGTTCTCCCCAAATCGGTTACCAAGAAAATTGAACAGCTACTTTCTAGATTTCTTTGGAAGGGTTCCTCGCTTAATAAATATGGTTCGAAGGTTTCTTGGGCTCATGTCACCTTGCCCCTTTCTGAAGGTGGGTTAGGTATTAAAAAAGTTGTTGAATGGAACAAAGCACAGATTATGCTACACCTGTGGCAGATTATCAATTTCAAACGTTCATCTTTCTGGGCTCAATGGGTTAACAAAACTCTCCTCTTGAAGCACAACTTTTGGACTACTCCTATTCCTTCTAATGCTTCCTGGATTTGGCGCAAAGTACTGAACCTTAGAAGCTTAGCCCTCAATTTTGTTACATATAAAGTGGGTAATGGCCAGAATATCAATTTATGGCAAGACCCTTGGCTTGACAATCGCCCACTTGCGTGCCATCGTACAGATCCTATAGTCTCCAATTCTGGTCTGCCTTTTTCAGCCAAAGTCAGCGACATCATCATGCACTGCTCATGGCAGCCTCCTATATCCAATTACCATAGCCTTATGCAGATGAAGGAGAAATTACTTCACCTACCGCTGCCTTCTCTCGGTCCGGATCAGGTGTCATGGGCAGGCCTCTCCTCGGTCAAAGCTTCTCATATATGGACTTCTATTCATTGTGAGGGTACCACTGTCCCTTGGTTCAAGCTTATATGGCACAACCTTCAGGTCCCTCGTTTTTCTTTCTTCTTCTGGCTGGTGCTACACAAGAGGCTGGTGACATGGCTGCTGGACTCCTGCTGTCTTTGCTCTCATGCCCCCGAATCATTCTCACACCTTTTCTTTGCCTGTGTCTACTCCCGACAGCTTCTTGGATCAGTGCTTGCTGTTCATGGCTGGTTTGGTGTGCCTTTTGACTGGGATCCACTTATTCACCATATTCAACATTCTCAAATGGACCAAATGTCATTTTGGATTATAAAGCTTTGCTTGGCTATTGTTATTTATAAAGTATGGAATGAACGCAATAGGCGAGCCCATGGTGAAACCCCCAGTGTTGCTACTACTCTCGCTCAAGACTGTGTTAGGATTGTTAAATGCAAATTGTATTCAGTTAAAAATTTTAGTTCTTATATTGTAAAATATCCCAATCTTAGATGTTGGCAGTTATAGCCTTTGGTTATAGCAAGTGCATCATTGGCTTGTCTCTGATGTAGCTGCTTTAGTTCTTTCGCGGGGTATGCCCCTAGATGTGTTCCTTTTTTTTATTTATTTAATACTCACAATTTAGCAAAAAAAAAAAAAAAGAATCAACACTTTAGAAAGAACTCTGGGAGAAAACCTGCACACCACTTTTCTTGAAACTCTCTTCTTATGTATGTGATTGATAGAGACAAAGAGAGGTAGGGATTAGATCGATGACAAAGTAGGATCCCGATTGCTCTGTCACTACATCCAACAACTTATCCCTAGCTAGAGTGAGAAACCATACCTTGCCACATGGAACTAGGTCTTACCATACCATTCTTATCCTGCCCTCCAGCCCTTGTGAGTGAGCAAAGCAAGCTATACCTGATACCGAGCAAGGAAAATTACCCTGCCACATTGATCATGGAAGTAGCGGATTGAAATGAGAGTGGCAAGGAAGAGACCAAGCAAGAGGCATTCCGTTCTATACTTGCTTGTGAGTGAGAATCCTTGGTCCACATTCCTCTACAGGAACAAGAGCAGATCGAGCTAACAAAGAGAAGGGTTTGGCTCTTGCTATCGAGACATGAAACTTTGATCGAGATGGAGATGCTCCTGTGTCAGTTACTAGATGTACTAAACGAAGGAAAGTTTCCAGATCAGATTGATAGTAGAGAGGTAGCAGATCAAGGTTGGACGGATACGGGAATGCCAAGGAAGAGATGGTTACCTGGGATGAACATCTCATTCGAAAGAAGCACGAGCGTGCCATTGAGCCAGCTTTTCCAGATCGGCCAAAATTGTCTTAGAGCATAAGTCAAGCTCATGATAGGCGAGCAATCACGCTCATGGTTTAGCGGTTTGTTGTGCTGTGCGGTCTTCTTTTAGGACCCGATGCTTCTTCTGCTCCAGTTCTGGCCGAGAAGTCAACTTACCTCTAGTCGATACAAGCGAACTTCTCTCTCAAAGCGAATGCTTCCCTCTTAATTGAATCAGAGTTCACTTGAAAGGTTGAGAAGTAACCTTAGCTCTCCCTTTGGTCGTTGAGACTACTAACAAAGAAAGAGCTACTGGATAGATAGAAAGAAGATCAAGCATTGGAGTCGTGCTAACAACATTCTCTTCTCAAAAGCAAAAGAAAGAAATCAAGGAAGAATCGAACTTCCATAGCTGTGTTAGCTAGGCTTACCCGCCTGATCATCTTTCTTTTACACAAATTACTGGATCACATCTTTCCTATGCCGTTTTCGGGTCAGCTCTTTTTTATCTCATGTTGCTATTTTAGCTGTCATTGCCGTTACGTTACATATGTTATTTTCTTTGACTCGGGCAAGGGAAAGGTAGAAAGGTTGGTTGCGGTGGTTAATTCGAAGATATAGAAAGTGTTCCGTAAGGAAAAAACAAAATAGATTCTGGTTTATACCTTCTATCTCCTTGCTATATCCATTGGTGGAATGAGGGGTATCGGAAGATCTCTGCTTACCTTAGATAGAGGAGCTACTCTAATAGCTTATGGGAGCTACTTGGCACGCTTGGCCCTAGATTATATAAGGATACTCACTAGCATAGCAGACTAGCTATCCATGCTATACAGACAGCTATTCTAGACTGCATAGACTAATGCTTGCCTTCTTGCTTATTCCTTCCCTCTAACCATAGAACCAGCTTGCTTGCCACTTGCAAAGAAAGAGCTTTCTAGAGTCAAGTAAGGAGAGATTCACTATCTTCCGTATCATGCCTTACCTGAATACCAGTCTTTCTTGTCCTTATTATAAGATTCAACTCTGACTAAGCAAAGAATCTAGATAGGAGATTGAGAGAGTGATATCCTAAGTAATGAGATGAGCTTGATTACGCACCTGATTGACTCTTAGTTACTGAAAGCGCTGATGAACGATCTTCCTTATTTTAAGAGGATGTAACTCAGATTCTTCCTTTACTCTTGACGGCTTAGCCATGGAAGTCTAAGAGCGAGTACCTCTCATTCCTATAAAAGCAAACTCCCTTGAACAACTGCTTTACAGTAGTGATTTCAAGTGCAGTGGAGGAAAACTTCACATTGCTGAGCTACCTCATTCTCTTCCTGTTGAGGTGGGAAACCCCTCATCCCTTGGTTGATTCAATCCCAAGACTAACTAGTCGAGTCACTTCATTTACATTACCCCTAGCCCGATTCGTTTCCGATATGCGATTCCGTTCCATCCGACTACATGGAACTCCTCCTAAAAAAGCGCGTAAGGGGCCACCCACCCTTTCCCCTTAGCCCTCTCACTCCCTAAGGAATGAAAGGCCACATCTAACTCTGTCCAAAAAACTTGAATACGAACGAGATTAGCAAACAAATATGCCATCGCTCTAGTCCTTATGTGTTGTACCCCTTGGTGCGCCTCTTCCTGTGCTCTCTGCTCTCGCTCTAGCTCTCGCTCTAGCTCTTGCATTTGCGATAACTACTGATGGGTGAGGCTGCTTTTCACCAAAGCTGCAGTCATTTCTTGCCTCCCACATGCTCCAGCACAAGTTTGCTAATAAGGAAGGAAGCACAATCCTTAGTTCCAACTCCTTTGCTCTTAAGCTGATTGAGCATAGAGTCTAGCCACTGATCAAATCTGGTAACCTCGTGGGAGGATATTTATAGTTGTAAAGGAGACCCAAACATAAAATTTCTTGTCCACAGACACAAGTGTTCTACCATTTTTTAACCTTTATCACACGAAGTGTGCATATAGGACTACTTATCACCTTTCTCTTGAAAAGATTTTCCTTTGTTGGGATGGCATTTTGGCAGGCCTTCCACACCATAGGAAGTGTAAGACTTTAGGGACTGCTCTTCCAAAGAGACTTCCAAAAGGAATCAGGGGGGAGTATGAGTTGCTTGCCTTATTCAGGTACTTTTTGTCTCCCTTATTCGGACCATTAGAAAGATCCTTTTTTTTATTTCGTCTTGTTTAAGCTTCCTTATGTGAACGTGAACAAATTCTTCTATGAGAAGCAACTTCGGTATAGGTAGAACTCGAGGTCAAGAATTGGTCTAGAAGGCCTCTCTTGCGTTCTTGAGTACACGTATAGACACCTATTAATGGTTGTTAGGAGCAGGTGCTTGCCCTTCCTTAGTTGGTTGGGGAAAGAGATCCTACATCGATAGTTATTCTATCATTTCTTCATTATATCAAAAGGCGAACATCTAGTCCAGCTCACTCAAGAATAGACTTGCATCTGGGAGATAAGATCGCTGAGGCGGCATTTGTTATGATATATACATTCATTCGTGCGCAAACAAGGTTTCTCTCGAAGCCTTTATTCTGCATCGAGGAGCAGGTATAGCGGAGTGGGATAGCATTTTCTATTCTTTCTTGGCGGATTCCATGTCCAATCCAAACACCCCCTACAGCGGGGAATGGTTTCACTTCTTTTTTGCCCTATTAAAAAAGGGATGGGTCAGTCAAGCCGTAGCAAGCCTAGCAGAGTCAATCAAACCAGGTGCGATACCGGATCTCATAATGGGGATTTCCACCCAGAGTTGAGGTCGACGCGAACACGGTCTATATCGGGTCAATCTAGGTGCTACCAGTTCTTGATCTAGAATGAGCGAATGAGCGGTAGTAATCCGTTCGATCTTCTTTGTCACAAATCCAATTGCCATTTGAGGGGCGATTTTTGTTGAAAACGATGAATCGGGGATGATTGAAAGCGGATGCGATCACAGTTTCCTTTCTTACTGTAATAGGGCTTAGGCATTCAGTTAGCTTTCAAACACCGCTTCACTCAAGAGAAGAGCTTCTATTCCATCTTGGTTTTATTGGTCCTCCACCACCGGATATCGGTTAGAGAGCGACTTCTTTTCCCACTTCTCTTCCTTCTGCGGCATTTGGCACAAAATGCATGCTTAAGTAACCGAGACTCGTGCCTTACTTAAAAGAATACATCTATCCATTCAAAAGAGAATTTATAGAGGAAGATTGGAAAAGCGGGGATCCAGCTGCTGTATCGGACAAGGATCGAAAGACTGGCTTGGATTTTATCGGGCTGTTAAGAATGAGAGAATTCTAGAGGCGGAGCGGAGACTTTAAATTCTTCTGTTTACGAAGGTGGTTTGCCAGGATGATCTACTCTTTTATTTGCATAGTTGGAGGAAAGATGCGAGAATTGGGGAGCACCCACCTTTTGACGGGCGACTGGGAGCAGATTCCTATGCCTCGAGAGCTGGGAAAGACACTGAAGCGAAGGGGAACGACTAAACCCCGGCATCACTGCGACAGGAATCGAAATTCAACTAGATTGATGCTCTACTCATGGATGTTTGATAGGGCGCAAGTGCTTGTCCTGAAACGATTGATCTGGTACCTTTGCCAGTCGCTTTGCTCCCTCATCTCGTACCCGTCTGTCTGGTTAACCTCGTACCTACCCACCTATACGGATATGTGTTATAGAATCTGGACGTCTACTTAAAGAGTCTTCCATAATGGTAGAGCCTGTTGCTGACTTTCCTTATAGGACTATAACAAGGCTTTCTCTACTCAATGTCCTAATCAATGTCTGAAAGTCTTTCTACACAGGGATAAGACCACTATCTTCCAACCAATGGAATGGCTTTAGGAGCTGTTTCTCTCTCGACGGGCACTATCACGAAAAGAAAGCATATCAGGTTGAAGTTCGCTCTTTTTCCTTCTGTCCAGCTCTCTTTTTTGGCCGGGAAAGCAAGTGGCATCAAAGAAAAGAAGAAGCCCCCTTTCCAGTTCAAAGTGCTAAACAAGCCTTATTTGGAGATAGAACGAGGAGAACCTCGTACGAGAACACTCTTCATAAGCCAATCCCAAAGAAAGGGAGTTGAAAGTGCTCGCTTGTTAAAGTCAAGGATCAGGCACTTGAGTAACGAATCCGTAATAAGAAGTATTTGATCTAGTTGAATCCTTTTCCCCCACGGCGTGCTACCTTCTACTTTTTAGGTCGCGTCCTTGCGAAGGGACCACCCAGGCGCTTTTATCGATTTTCGCGCCTTTCCCCATCACATGCAAATGACAAAAATCCCGTTTCCACCTCCCCCCCAATCCCGACTGGGGCCTTTTGTATAGGCTCGATGATCCAAAAGTCCTTTATTGGCGTTAGCAAAGGTTGTGTCTTTGATTCTCTCCGGATAAGAGCTAAGGGGGATAGACAAAAATGTCATCGGGTAAGGTTTTCGCTGGATTGGAGGGTAAGATACGTTTATCCAGTTTCCAAGAAGGGATTCTCGTTGATTTGCATTTCTGCACTCCTGACCGACGAATCCGGAGCGATGTGTCAACTTTCGTATCTGGAAGCGAATTACTGAACTGGGCCTAACATCCTGCTGTGGTATTTTTTGATCAATCGAAACCCTTTTTTGTGCCAAAGCGTTAGCCGAAGTGGGATAGTCCCATTTGACTCCCATCTCGACTTTACTTTACTTTTTGGATTCCATTACAAAAAGTTCTTCCTTACTGAAGATCTATACCTTTACTAGTACAATACAAGAAAAGAATAGATTAAAGAAGAGGTTTGACAAAGAAATTTGTCAATTTATTAAGAAAACCTTTCTTCCCAGATAAAGAAATTAAGGGCCCTCCGTCCCTATTCGACCATATTAAAAAGGCTATATAGTGAACTAGAGTTTCGAAGACAGTAATGATACAACCTATCCTTCAGTATAATCAAAGAGGAATTGAACCTCTTGACTCCTATTCATGAATTGGAATCGTGTCAACCCTTTCTATCTATCCTTACAAGTGTTGTGATGAGATCTGTCTTTCGGCTTGGTCGAGGACACCATTACCTTGTTGCTCGCATCGTGATCGATGTAGATTCTTCCTGTCCAGAGCCCCGACCAATCTTAACTGAAAAGCTTTCAGACTCCTGTGTGAGCTAGTTATACTAGCAACTTGTTGTGTCATGTTCGTTCTCGTTACACATATGATATGGTACCTATTTATCCAAAAATCTCTTTTTCTACTGGTGCAATCACCTCTCACGAGGTTGAAGCTGAGCCAAAATCTGTCCCACTAACCTGGCCAATCTCTCGGGTGAAATGTCTGGGGTGACATGTGCATTCCAAAATATTTCCATCATTTGTTCTCGGTGGTGCTCTGAAGTTAAAAGAAGACCTAAGATCTAAAGGCAAGGACTTTGCTAAGTTGTTCGACCACATTCTATTCCGACCTCTGGATTGCCTTGATAAAAGCATCAGTATTTTCCTTCCCTTTCTCTTTCTCTTTGTCTTTTTCTTTATCTCCATCTGTTCTCAAGTTGTCTGGCTTAAAACATCTGCCAGAGTGATTCATGTTCCCAATCTCATCACAATCTTCCCTTTTTCTCTTCTCCGTATCTTTTCTCTTAATTCCAAGGGACTTTCTCAAGATTGTAGACGGGAGGTGGTTGGTAAGGCATAATGAGTGGTTGTGGTGCAGGCAGGGTGAGGGGGTTGAGTCGGGATTTGAATAAAAACTAGATTTTATGGTCAAGGGATTCGGGGGTAGAGGAGGTAGGGGTTGTCCCTACAAATGGAATGGGGGAAACTTTTTTCATTCAGCACGGTGTATAGCCTATAGTTGGAACGGTTACCGCTCACGCTTCTGACTCATGTGTCGATCAGTAACTATACTACGAATTTTCAACTAACAAAGCAAGCATTGAAAGACGCTCACCTCGTGCATTCTAAGGGAAAGTTCCTAAGTCAGTTAACTCAATTACAATCAATCAAAGAAGAGCACTATACGCTTTTACTTAAGCTTAAACTTAAAATGATGGGAAATCATGACCTTCAGCCGGTAGAAGCAACCCTTTTCAATCAGAGGAGCGACTGATGCAAATGTAGGCTGATCCAACTGAACCCTTGGGAGGTTTTCATTTTTGATCATATTGACTTCAGTTGTCTACTTCTTCCAACCTTACGCGGATTATGACTCCTGGGCGTGTGATCAACTGAGAGGGATCGAAACTTCTCCTGAACTTCTCTCTGCCTTCTCTCTAAACCTTGCTTCCTGCCATCACCTTCCTAACTTTCCGGTCACTCTCTTCCTCTCCTGACACATTGCTGCTTCATCTCCTTTTTTCTACTCGGCCCCCCCTTGGTTCATCAACCCTCTTTATTTTCCTCCTTTTTACCTTCCTCTCCGTTATGGTTAGTCACAATCACCTCTCTGCAGGGAACTCGGAAAGTAGTCTTTCTAAAGACCTTTTTGCTGAGTATGGTGTCTCTAATCCGAACTCACCGGACTCTCTACCCCCACTTCTTGGAGTTGAGGATATGGTGGAGTCAGCTCCCATTTTGGATGGTACGGGTACCATTATTAGCTTTGAGGACTCTTCATCTAATGCTCCAGCTCCTGACTTGGATATCGGACCTGCTTTGGGGGCCAATGCTAGGGAAATCTTCTCGGCTGCTCATCATTTTTCTCAAAAAGACATGGAGGAAGCTCTGTTTGAAAGGAAGAAAAACATGCATCTAATGTCCTTTTTATCAACTCATGGGATTACTTCCAATGATGTTCAACAATTCTTGTCGGATGGTAATAGGGTCTCCTTTCCAAGTCCTCTGGGCTCCTCCGGCTTCCTGGGGGGAACTCTTCAACAGGTCTTATGTGTGGGTGAAGGACCAGCCCCGGCGTCTGAGGTGGGTGGTGGCTCAATTCCGGTGGTTCAGGCTTAGTATCCCACAAGCTCAAGTATCGTAAAAACTGGTCCCCAAAAGGTTTGTCTTCTCAAATCCACCTACTATTTCCCTCGAGGAAGGGGAAATACCTGCCACCAAAAGTTGGAGTGATGTGGTTGGTAAAGCCAATGTCAGGCCTTCTAGGCTTCTCTCGTACCACCCACCTACTTCTTCTTCCGCAGATGGGGTAGTGTCTGTCATACCTCCGAATGATATGCTTAGAAGAGGCAATCTGATCTGGGCAACCAGTCTAGTTGGGTACTTCCTTCACTCCTCTCTTCCCTATAAAGTTGTTGAGCCTATAGCTAAGAGGATTTGGGGTCAGTTTGGTCTTACCGATGTATTCCTTCACAACAAAGGCTACTACATTTTCAAATTTGCTTCAGCTTTGGACTGTGATCACGTGCTGGCATCTGGTCCTTGGCACTTCACTTCCAAGATCATGGTCCTTCAGAGATGGAAAGAAGGAGTTGAGTTTGCTAAAACTGAATGTAACACCTTTCCAATCTGGGTCAAACTAAGCAATATTCCTCTTTCTTATTGGTCTGATGAAGGCATTAGTTATATTGCGAGTTCAATTGGTAAACCTTTATTCACGGATGAAATGACATCTAAGAATGACTTCTTGAACTTTGCTAGAGTCTGTATTGAAGTCAAGACCTCATTTTCTTTTCCTCCATCTATCCGGGTAGCCACAAAGCAAGATGAAACATTGGAGTACTCATTTGCTTCGGTTGGGGTTGAATACCAAAGTAAACCCCCCACATGCCCCAAGTGTCTTGTGTTTGGACATTCTCCTCTCAAATGTCCTAAAGCTAATTACCAGTGGATTCCTAAAGAACAAAAGTCTAGTCCTCTGCAGACTACCCTTGATGGCAGAACAAAGCTAGATAAGTTGGAAAATATGCAAACTATTGCTGGTAACTGCTCTACAGCAGTACTAAAGTCTGGGAATACAGTTAATAAGATCGCTAATGAAGGGTCCTCTACGAATGACTGGGTAACAGTGGGTAGGGGAGCAAAATCTGGAACGGTTAATCCAATTTACAGCAATGCTATGTTTATCTCCAATGCATTTGCTCCAATGATTCAGGCCGACCAGATCTTAGAATCTGACACAGACTCCCCTGTTGCAATGAATCCTCTTCTTGTTAACAAACTCAAGGTGATTGATGAAAAAGAAGGGAAAGACCTCAAAAATAAGCAAATTTCTGGAATAGAAAATCCAAAGGCTGCTAAGAAGAGAAAAGGCAAAGGAAAATCTGGTGACACCCCTCCTCCATCAGTTTAATTATGTTAGCGTCGTACAATATTAGAGGATTAAATAAAAAGCCAAAACAGGCTTATGTTAAGCAAATCATTGCAGACTACAACATTTCTATTCTTGGTTTAATGGAGACTAGAGTCAAATCTTCTAATGCTCCCAAAATTTCCAGAAAACTGGGTATGAACTGGGAATGGGCTTTTAATTATGATTTCCATAATAATGGGAGAATTTGGGTAGGGTGGAATCCTCTCCTTTGGAAATTAGATATCCTTTTTGTCTCCTCTCAAATTATTCATTGCAAAGTTCAATCTTTAGATTTTACTAGAACTAGTTTCATGGTTTCCTTTGTGTACGGACTCAATACATATTCTGAAAGGAGGAATCTCTGGACTGATATGGTATCAATGTCTTCAAATGAATGCTGGTTTTTATTGGGTGATTTCAATGTGATCAAAGACCTAAAGGAAACTAATCAACTTAATGCTACCTGGGACGTTGGCAAAGAAGAGTTCAAATACTGCATTACTGCTATCGGTGTGGATGATATTCGAGCCACTGGTCCAGTTTTTACTTGGTGGAACAATCAACTTGCAAATCCTGTCCACAAGAAACTGGACCGAGCTTTGGGTAACTCAGAGTGGTTTTCTAAGTTTGATCTAGCACATGTAACCTTTGCTCATCGAGGTCCTTCTGATCACTCTTTGGTATTAATCAATTCTGGTATAAAGTTTACTAAACCAAGGAGGAACTTCCAATATTTCAACCACATGTCACTTCTTGATGGCTTCCATGTCACTGTGAGGTTGGCTTGGGACACCCATTTTCATGGGAATCCTTTCATTGTTTTCTCTGAAAAACTGAAATGCACAAAAAAGGCCTTAATATCTCTCAACACATCAGTGGGAAATCTAGCCACGTTGGTTAAATTTGCAAAGGAGGAACTTCACTTGGTCCAATCTCTGCTCCATGACAACCCTTATGACTCAGACCTCATGGCAAGGGAGGAGAGTTGCTCCAAACAACTGTGGCAGGAAATTGATAAAGAGGAAGTCCTTATGCAGCAGAAATCTAGAGCTACATGGCTGGCATTAGGGGATCGTAACTCAAGGTTTTTTTCTAATATGATGAATCAAAGATGGAATTCAAACAAGATACTTTCACTTCTTAATGATGAAGGCAATATTGTTAATGACAAGGACCAGATTGAGTTAGTTGCAGTGGGGTACTACACTAAATTATTTTCGGATACAGGATCACAATATAGTGGGTTTTCCGAGTTTGACATTCTTCCAACCAAATTGATTAACCCATCTCAAGCTTCTCTTCTTTGTGCTCCTATTATGCGATTCTCGAGATCTTCAATGTGCTCAACTCCATGAATCGTAATGAGAGGCAGGGGACCGGATGGGTTTAATGTGAATTTTTTCATAAGTCTCTTTGGTCCATTGTTGGAGATGACTTCACGAAGGTTGTTTCTCAGATTTTTCACTACCGGTCGGTGGTGAAAGGTTAAACTCAATCTGACTAGCCTTGATTCCCAAATGCCCCAATCCAATCTGCTATGGGTGACTTTTCGTCAATCTTTTCTTTGTAATACGATTTAGAAATGCATAGCCAAAATTCTTGCAAATCGGTGAAAGTGGTTCGCGCCTCGCTAATTGACAAGAAGCACAATCAACATTTGTTAAAGGCCGGAGCATTAGTGATAACATCCTTTGGCGCAGGAGCTCTTCAAAGGTTACTCAAGGAACTCTGGTCCCTCTCGGATGCGCTCTCAAGATTGACCTTAGGAAAGCTTTTGATCTGATTAGATGGGACTTTCTTCTTGAAATACTTAAAGCGTTCCAATTCCCACCAAAAATTTGTTGGTTGGATTAAGGCCTCATATTACATCGACCCATGTTCTCCATTAAGATTAATGGGACTCTTGCGAGTTTTCTTGGGAGTTCACGGGGGCTTCAAGGTGATCCCATTTCACCGTTCCTTTTGTTCTTGTGATGGAGATGCTTTCACTAAAAATCAAAAAGGAGACCTACGCACAAGAATTCATTTTTCATTGGAGGACCAAAGAGTGCCAACTTACCCACCTATTGTTTGCAGATGACATCCTCATCTTACGCCATGCGAGCCTACCCTCGATCAACATTATCAATTCCTGCATTCAATCCTTCTCTCTCTACCTGGGCTTGATCCCTAAATTCTCACAAAGTCGAGTGCTACCTCTCTAATACTCCCCCCCCTCCGGTGTGAACATCATTCTATCGCTCTTTGGGTTTTCGAGATAGAACTCTACCCTCCAAATTTCTTGGAGTTCCATTACTATTTCGAAAGTTATCTTCTGCTGATTGTGTTCCTCTTCTACAAAGGATTACATCAAGAATCTCCTCTTGGACTTCCAAGGTTCTCACCTATTTAGGTCGGCTTGATTGATAAAATCCATTCTTTGCTCTTTTCAAACCTATTGGTGCCAACACTTCATGCTTCCTAAGCATATACTGGGAATTGCATTCCCTCCTCGCAGATTTCTGTGGAAAGGTCCATCTCTATGCAAATTTGGAGCTAAAGTGGCATGGTCTCGGATCTCATTACCTACCATTGAAGGGGTTTAGGTATCAAGAACATTCTTGAATGGAATATCGCCTACGATCTTTGGAACACTTCATTCAAATTATCAATCATGATACAAAGTCTCTTTGGGCCCAATGGACTCAAGCCACCCTATTGAAGGACAAGTCAATCTGGCGAGGTAAGCAGAAGCCAAGACCGCTCTTGGACTTGGAAATAAATCCTCAAACTACGTCCCAAAGTGCTTTACAACATCTGAAATACATTATTGGTTATGGAAATCATACTTCCCTTTGGTATGATCCTTGGTTGAATGAAGTCCCTATCAACCCCCTCGCCACTCTATTGACTAACTCAGGGCTTCCGGACCTTTGCAAAGGTCAGCCATATGATCCTGAGACTCCCACTGGAATCTCCCAACTAGCAACCATCATGAAGTAATTCTCTTTCGGCAACAAGTTATGCAATTTCCTATCCCTCCTCTGCAGGATGACCAGATTTTGTGGGGCATACATGCTATCAATACTGTTAAGGCTAACCAAATATGAGATTCTATCCGGGCTAGAGAACCTCAGGTGTATTGGAGCTCTATCCTTTGGCACAAACTCCATGTGCCAAGGTACTCCTTTATGATGTGGCTTGGGCTGCTAAGGAAGCTATCTACAAATGACCGAACCATCCACTACACTGGTCGATCATGGAATTGTCTTATGTGCAACCAATACCCAGAAACCTTTGAGCACATGTTCTTCGAATGTACCTACTCTTCGGTAATAATACAAAGTGCACTTGACTTAGGAAATTGGGTTTCCATTCCTATAGCATGGAATGCTCTCATTGGATACCTAACCAACTACCAAGGCACTAAACTGACCAAGAATATTCTTAGCCTAACGGTAGCCACATGCTTCTACAAAGTTTGGGAGGCTAGGAACACTAAGATGCACAAGAATATCATTATACCACCTCGGTCTCTAGCCAAAGACACTATAAATCTCATAAAGTCAAGACTCTCATCTAGTAAATCTTTTATTAAGGCTACTAATTGTAATCACTATTGTAATTGGTTGATAACTCACTAGAATGGTCGGGATCTCTTCCTTGTATTGTATCCTTGTAAGACCACAGCTTTTATAAATAAAGATGAATTTTTTATAAATATTATTTTTGAATATTATGGAATAAATTTGATATAATATTATAGTTGTGGGTAATATTTATAAATTTTGCAAAGTAAGCAAGTTGTTATAAAATATTCGTTTGATCGGGAATATTCTTTTTTGTCGGGGAATATTAGATGACGGCTCAATCGATGGTGGACCCATTAGCGGAAGTATTGTCGTAGTTAGAAAACGACAAAATTATCTTTCTATGAAAATAACGGCAGAGGTGTTACTGTTAAAACCTGTTGAACTACCCGGTAGTAAAAGTACAAGATAATACGCTGCGTGGTTGCATAAGAAGCACACTCAGATTGATTATTGATGCTTACGTGAGAAGTCACTTAGCTTATACTCAATTATTGCTACGATAATTCACGCATCATATCTCTTATATTATTGATTCAATTATTGTCACAGTATCATCTGTATAATATGTTATATTATTAATTTAGACGACAAGTTATAAATGATTAATAATTGTTGAAAGATTAAATATGTGTTGATTAAAAATAAAATGATTTGTGGTAATATTTATTCAATCCTTGATGTATATAAAGAGTCTTTGTTGAGACGTTTGTGGTAAGTTTGATTATTTTATGGGGGGCCCATATGTCATCATCTAAGAGTCTCTTCGTCAATAGTATTTACCTTTGTGAATAGTAATTACCTTCGTCAATAGTATTTACCTTTGTGAATAGTAATTACCTTTGTGAATAGTAATTACCTTCGTCAATAGTATTTACCTTTGTGAATAGTATTTACCTTTGTGAATAGTAATTACCTTTGTGAATAGTATTTACCTTCGTCAATAGTAATTACCTTCTTCAATAGTAATTACCTTCGTCAATAGTAATTACCCCTTCGCAAATAGTAGTTGTCCCTTCAATATTACCAAGAGTTAATTGCCTCTTCGGTGTTCCAAGGGTTAATTACCCCTTCGCAAATAGTAGTTGTTTCTTCAATATTACCAAGAGTCATTTTGACCCTTCGTTAAGACTCAAGAGCCACCCTCGCTTTTTTATAAATAGAAAGTTTCATTCCTTCATTATTTCATACAATTTCATTTGAAACTACAGAGTAAACTATATAGAGAAAGAAAAAAAGTATTCGCTTCTTCACTTTTCCAATATTGATTCTTCTAAGGTAGGGATATTATTTGTTGTACCGTAAAGTGTTATTCTTTCTTATTCACGAAGAGAACTTACGTTATTCCATTCTTTATTATTCGGTTGGAATAACTTTGATATCTGTGACATACCCTATACATAATCAGATATCGTGGTTTACCCTATACTTGGTGAAATCCTTATGTTATTCCATTCTTATTTATTACATTGGAATAACTCAGATATCTGCGGACTTCTATACTTGGTGAAATCCTTATATTATTCCGTCTTTATCATTCATTTGGAATATCACATGCATGTGTTTTACATCGGACTGGTTCCGTCTTTATCATTCATTGGAATATCCTATCGTGTGTTTTACACCGGATCCGGTTCCATCTTTATTATTCTCATTGGAACATCCCGCTTCCGATTGTGAATTTCACCGACACGGTTCCGTTATTATTATTCATTGGAATGAATAACTCGTCTACGCCAAGCACCGCATGCATGGTGATTTTGTTATTCCATTCTTTATTATACCCGGTTGGTTAAAACTTTGACTTCTATTCTCCATGAAATTAGTAGAATATCCTCGATATTTGCGTTTTCATCCAAAGATATCTTTTCATGGAAATATTCTTCCGATCATTCTTGAATTTTTTACTCTACAAAGCAAAGATTACGTCGTGTTGACAATTTGGGACGTTATTAGTTCTGAATAAATTAATTCGTGAACTTGTTTTATTGAATTATTATGTCATTGTCATCATCCTTATGTTATATTATGTTATCTTTTGGCTTACGTGCATAGATGAACTTAGTATGATTATAATTGGGGATCATTCGGTATAATCGTGGCTTGATATAAATGATGTGACAAAAGTCCTCGGTGGCTCGTAATAATGCGATGATGGATAGTTTTTGGTATGATTATGATGAAGGGGTGATTCGGTATAGTCGTGACCATTGATAATTTGATGAAAATCCTGGACAGTAGATACAGAGGATGATGAGATATTGTGGTTTATTCATTAAAGCCGAGTCTTAGTGATAAAATTGATGAAAACCTTTAAAACCTAAAAGATAGTAGACTTTATTTTCTACTTGACTCTTTTAATGGATTGCATATTCCGTTCTTTGTTAAACTAGTTGTCTCATTGTATTTTATCGGTTTAACATTGTTGAAGACTATTGATAATTTATTCGCATTATCTTAGTTATAATATTTCTTCTTTGGGCTAGATTGAGCTCACACCTTTCTTTCTTTATTCTCTTCTTGAAATGAGAATATAAATTTGGGACGAGTCTGGGAATGTAGTAATGGTCCGAGAGGATAACATTAGTAGTCCTCACTATTCTGTGAAATAGTGTGATAATAATTGTAATGAGGACTCCTTTTGAGTTTGTATAATATCTATTAGACAATATTGGTATTCAAATTCACGATTTATGTCGATATTATACATGCAGTTATATTAGTAAGTTGTATTTAAATTCTGTACCATGTAAGTGGCGACCCAAGATGGGTGACGTATACCTAATTTTGGGGGCGTCACAATCCTCATCTTTGATCCTTAGATGATGTTACTATATTCTGGGGTATGCCCCTTAGCCATTGTATTTTGGTCCCTTATTCAACAAACAAATTTAGCAAAAAAAAAAAACTTCTCCTGCCTATGCTGATTCCGTTTGTCGATGGTCCTGCATTACTACTACGGCCATGCGATGCGGAGGGATGGGATTCTGAATGACATTTGGCTTGTTTTCCGACTCGGTTTGGAACTTGAGAAGGTTCACAGAGATCCTGTATCTTATGCTTCAAGGAAAAACATCTATATGTCCAATGTCCTAGGCTACTCGAATGATACACACATCTTGCATTGGGATCATACCACTTGGACAGGGGGTCGGCTACAGGACCTGGTGGAATTGGAGTTACCAGGTTAGCTACAATTAGCTGAGGAAGTAATTGGGACAACGACATTGGCACTGGCTCGAATTTCCTTTGTTCTTTCTTAGGGGCTGCTATATCCATTCGGGTTCCTTCCCTGTTGACTGCCTAAGGCTGAACATTTTGGCATGCTGGACGGTTAAGCGGAAGTGTTGTCTGTGAAGGCACCACATAAGGCAAAATACTTGCGGGTTGAACATATACGTTCTGTAAGCTTGGTCAGCTTTAGGAGCTGCAGCGGAGGTTATCACCTGAACTTTCCCTCCTTTCTACGCCTCGATTCACATCTTACGTGCATACTTTCTTGTGAACGGACGATGGTCCTGACTATTCTAGAAGTGTTTGCAAAGCTTGCATATCGACTAGGCAGCGACCAGACTGGATACCATCTTCGACTCTAGGGAAAGATAGGATGCAAGAAGAGTCTGTTACAAGGAAAGGAAAGCACTTGGAATAGTCCTCACTTTAGGAAGAAATGCAAGACTTGGGATAAAAACCTAGCTACATAGGCCGGACTCTAGTCCTGACTTTAGGCGCTGGTTTAATCATTCTTCTAAGCATCCTCCCTTATCGATCTACAAGCGCACACGCTTATTCAACAAATCCAAAAACTCACTCCAGAGGGAAGATATTCTAGCCTAGCTTGAGACAAACCTAAAGGCGGGTTTTAGAATTCCTGCAAGAGCTTTCAGGAAAGGAGGTACCTCTCGGGCTACAAGCACACTAAAGGTATACCCGCCCTTCTTGCCTTAAACAAAGTAGATCCCTGGGGAGATCACATACTGGATAGGGAAGAACGGGGACTTTGACTTCCATTAATTAAGAAGTAGCCCTTCAAACTTATTACAGGCAGGAGTACCTACCCATATCAGACAGCTGTAACTGTCCTTAGAGAAAGAAAACATCTAGAGGAAGCAAAGGAACCAAAATAGGGCTTGCAAGGATTGAAAACCTTCTTCTCCTAGCTTGCACCCGTCTTCCTTGCTTATCTTACTATCCTCCCCTCTTCGATAGCTGCCATATTCGCTTATAGGAAGAACCATGCCCCTAGCGACCAGATCTAATCCATTATGTTCTTTCCTACCCATAGACTTGACTCCTAGAACCCGTGGAGGCAACTTCTCTCACCTGTCAGTAAAAAGAGGGGCGGGCTAATCTATGTTTATCCTTGAAACCAGACGCCGACTTTTATTTTAGAGAACCAACACCCGACTTGGGGAAATAGATGAAGAAGAAGTTCGGCGTAGGAGGGAGTCCCAATAAGCTAATCCTGAAGGTAGGAAGCTAAACGGTTGGGGGTACTGCCATATAGACTTCACTCTTAGAAAGCGTGGGGGTGGGGACCCCTTATCTATCTCACCTTGAAGTAAAGGAAGGTAGGCATCTAGGTCTAGACTAATAAAGCCCAATCGCGCCTTTGAAGACCCCCGACTTCGCACAAGAGCTGCAGAAGAAGTTAGCCGGAGGTTTAATTAGCTTTGACTTTTTCTTTCCTTTATTAAGCTCGGAGAAAACAAACCTAGGGTTTATTATCCAGAAGCTAATCCTTTATTTAGGGGGATACCTGGAAAGAGGTCCTGACATAGACTTGACTCCTACTGCCCAAGGGTTCTAGGCACCTTTGCTCACCTGTCAGTACAAAGAAAGGGAGGACCTAGTTCTATACTTTAAAATAAAAACCAGATTTTCAATAGGCTATAGGAGAAAGAAAGCCTAAGGCTATCTCTCAATAGACTAAATAGGCTATTCCTACCGGGAAACTCCCTTTAAGAGCTAAAAGTCCCATTGGTATGAGGCTGAATCCTGGTCTTCTCGAAACCTAGGAAAGAGATTAGTAGGCAGCTTAGTTCGGTAATAAGGCGTCTATAGCACAAGAGTTGACTTTCTTGCCTCATAAGAAGTTATGCCCCTTGTTGCCTTGAACAAACTAGATCCCCAGGGAATAATCTTGAGACAAACCTAACTAAGAACTAGCTACTCGGATACGAGGGAAGGGAAAGAAAGCTGCCTTCAAGAACTGAAAGGGAGGGAAGGAAGTCAATGGGAAGTCATAACAAGAAGAGAGATTCTTTCTCTCCTCAGCTCGTCGATAGCTCCCAGATTCCATTAGCTACTTCCCTAAGGTAGTTGATTACAGAACCAAACGTAGTCACATCTAGCTCTCAAATTTATATATAGTGCAAGCTTACTTGACAAAGCCTGTCCACCCTATTAAAGTAAAGTAAAGGGAAGAGCTTCTTCTCAATTCCATTCGTATCATGTCTACTTTTACTATTGATTCCCTGTCTATCCGCCCATCAGCAAGAGCGGTGGATTCTCGAAGATCAGATATTGTAGAGCTACTCCCGAGATGTCATGAGCTTTTTCGGATGCTAATGTCGTCGAATATTCTTATCATCTCAGTTGGTCATTCAATGGGAATTTTTATATAAAGATATGCCCGAATCGAAAGAAAGACCAGGGGCGAATGCCTTTCTAATACAAAATTAATGTATCGAGCCTTTTAATTTAAAAAGATAGCAGATGTGGCATTTCTGTCTTCAAGAGCAACCCCTTCTGATTCACTGTCACAAGCCATTCTTGCAGCAAGAGGGCATTCTCGAACAACCTGGAAGACTGTGTCATCACCTTTTTAGAAGTAACTAGACAAGCTCTGTGCGCATTCTATTCCGATCTGAAGCAAGCCCTTCTTTTAAAAAAAAGCATTCTAGCAAAGAGCGGATTCAATCAAAGAACCTCACTGCTTTAGTGCAACAAGCCGATCGAAAGCACTCATCTTTATCGAAAAAATGCTTTTTTGTCTCTTTCCTTCAGCTTTTCTTAAATTAGCTTCCGCTATTTCAAGCATTTGTTGGGCTTCTTGTGAATCGATGTCACTACTCTTCTCCGCATCATTTACTAAAATAGTGATCTCATTATTACCTATTCTAGCAAAACCACCCATCAGAGCCATCGTTAACCATTGGTCGTTAAGGCGTATTCTCAAAATACCTATATCTACAATTTGTGGCAATAGAGGCGTGATCCGTGTCGCCAATTTGGCCATTGTTAGTAGATAAAATGATTTCGTTCACTTTTGAATCCCAAACAGTTCGATTAGGGGTCGATTACACGATTTAAGGTTATTTCTTCAAATTGCTCTCCATATCTAAGTTTATAGCCTTCGCGGTAGCTTCGTCGATGTTACCTACCAAATAAAAGGCACATTGGAAAGACCATCTAATTCTCAGGAAAGGATCAATTGAAACCCCTAATTGTTTTCGCTAAACCAACATATTTCCCTAGAGAACCAAAAGAAAACTTACACGCCACGAAAAAGGGTTGTGATAAGAAACGCTCAATTTTTCAAGGCGCTTGCTACTGATTAAACGATCCTCTTCGGATAATTCGTCCAACCCAAGGATAGCTATAATGTCTCGAAGTTCTTTGTAATGTTGTAAGGTTTGCTTAACCCTTTTGCAGTTTCATAATGTTCCTCACCAACAATCCGAGGTTGGAGCATAGTTGATGTTGAATCTAAAGGATCTAATGTGGGATAGATACCTTTGGCGGCTAATCCTCTTGATAGTACAGTAGTAGCATCTAAATGTGCAAATGTCGTAAAGGAGAGCGTGGTTCGGTCAAATAAATCGCAGTACATAAACCGCTTGAATAGAAGTTATGGACCCTTCTTTGGTCGAAGTAATTCTTTCTGTAAAGTACCCATTTCGGTACTAAGGGTGGGTTGATAACCCACGGCGGAAGGCATTCTACCTAATAAGGCGAGATACTTCAGATCTCGCTTGGACGAAAATGGAAGATATTGTCGATAAATAGAAATACGTCTTGTTCATTAACATCTCTAGGAAATATTCACCATAGTTAGGCGATCAAACCAACTCTCATAACGAGCTCCCAATGGTTCATTCATCCGGACGATAGTAAACTAGAGCCACTTTCAATTCTCGCAATATTTTGTTCATTAATCACCCCATATTCTTTCATTTCCATGTAAAGATCATTTCCTTCACGAGTATCGTTCACCTACTCCGCCAAATACTGGATACACCCCATGAGCTTTGGCAATATTGTTAATCAATTCCATATTGAGTAATTGTTTTACCCACTCCACCCCAAGAATAGTCCTATTTTTCCTCCACGGCGATAAGGGCTAAAAGATCTACTACTTTAATTAGGTTTCAAAAATAGATAATTTTGTATCTAATCGTATAAAGCGGTATAGCAGATCTATGAATAGGAGATGTTGTGCGAGTATCTACAGGTCCCTAAATTATCAACAGGCTCTCCAAGCACGTTGAAAATTCGGTCAAGAGTCGTTCCACCGAATAGGAACACTTAGAGGAGCTCCCGTATCAATCACTTTCATTCCTCTCGTTAGACCGTTCAGTAGCACTCATAGCTACAACCCTAACTAGATTGTTTCTAATAATTGTTGTACCTCACAAGTAACATTAATTTTTGTCAATCGATATATCTCGATCCTTAACTACGAGCATTATAAATATTAGGCATCTTGCCGGGTGGAAAAGCTATATCGATCTGGGACCAATGATTTGGGTGATATTCCCTAGGTTTTTTTTTCAAGCGTGGAAACCCCAGAACCTGAAGTAGTAGGATTTATTCTCATAATAATAATAAATAAAGTAAAATATGTCTAAATTTTTTCCAATAGGCTGGGAGGAATTGTATAAGATATTTTCTCTAAAGCCCATCAACCATCATCATTTTTGAGATCTGCTACAAAAAGGCTTTCTTCTCCCAATGTTCATGGGCCATTGTGCATGCTAAACCAGACATAGGATTTCGATTTCCTCTCTCTACTGCCATTCCCTACCAACTATTTTTGACTTCAGCATTTTAGCCCAAGGATGGATGGAATTCAGCCCGTTTCCATAGTGAAGCTTTAGAAGGCCTTGAATTGAGAGATGTAGGAAGTCGCAGACTTTGTTTTTTCTCGATTGATAGAAGGACGAATTATACAATTTGTTTTGAACCTTGCTCGCATAAAGTCTGATTCCTATTTCAATCCAACAATTAGGATGGATAGAAAGACATACATCTGCCCTTTGATTCTCTGGCCGAGTTGGAATTGCATTTGAAGGGGGAAGAAGTTTTTACAGAAGTAAGTGGGAATTGATAATAAAGCGATGCTCTAGAAAAGCTCGGTAGAAATTTGAGCTAGACAAGCAAGAATTGTCGACCCTCCAAAGAGGCGGGGAGAGATCCTTACCAATACATTGTAGATCGGCTTAAAATGAAAAGACAAAGCAAAAAAACAGCTCTTATATGTATACAAATACAGAGATATCGATTCAATTGAGCTAGCCGCTCACATGAGATGATTCTTGCCTTGCACTTCCTTATTCACTCTTGAACTACAAGAATGCTAGACTGAAGACCATCATGCAAAGTTAAGAGCTTAACTGCTTACCACCGAGTCCTATAATTTTCATTCTTTATGTCTTGCAAAACGCATCTTAGTAGCGGCTGGGAAGCCTTCAATACTGGGAATCGCTTGGAGCATATTTCATCTATGAACAAGTTCATTACTAGCATGGGGCACTGCCAAGGGCATCTCCTTGAAGGAAAAGAAAAAGTGAAGCGTATCCCCCCGGGGACGGCTTTGAAGCGATCGAAAGACAATAGGAAACGAAAGATTCTGTAGTGTGGTCACAAAGAGCTTCTTTTTGCTTTGTTCCCGGGGCATGCTCCTAAAGATAGGTGTCAGGCTAGCTTTCATAAGCCAATGTCTAGAGATTAATTTATACAAATTCTCACACGTAGTGGCACCCCATTTCATTGGTCTTGTTCTTGCACCAGGAGCCCTTGAAACTCTATTCAAAAAAAAGAACCCTGGCCCTTCTTCAAGGCTGGTGTCCTGTGTTCGAATAAATAGCTATATGCCCTTAACAGACATTCTTTGGACTCACCCCCCATATAAGGCCCTCTAAACACCATGTGTTAAGCATACGACGACAGAGACGAGGAACCGTCTTTTGAGGATAGAAAACGACTTTTCAATGAACTCGTGTAAAGGCTCTCAAACGAAGGAGCTATCCTTGGGGAGAGATAAAAGCGAGAGGCGGACTTAGTAAGCTTTCTCACTGGATCAATGGAAAAAAGCAAGCTGAAACTCGATCGATGGAAGTTCCTTTTCTCTTGGTCCGGCCCATCCAATCAAGTACCAGTCCCGTGGTTTAGAGTATCGGTGCTTTGAGTGTCATCTCATCCGCCCTCCTCTAATCTTCTATCTCTTCGAGTTGTACCAAAAAATTGTCAGGGATGAAATTCCAATTACTGGTTCTTGTGATATTACTTTTTTTTTTTGCTAAATTTAAACTGTATTAAAAGAAAGGGAAAATACAAAACTCATGGAAAACCCAATCAGAATATAGCATAGACATCATAGGACATGCCCTATGATGTCATGACTATAAAGGATTAAAGGCACAATGCCCAACCAAACTAAGACATAAATAATCAACCTAACATATTACAAATAGAGCAAATTTTCCCAAAGGCTAATGACATGAACATGTGATCCGAGAACTGAGCCCAACAGAGAACTAGCAGCCATATGAGCCCGGCAACACAGCTGCAACATGAAGCAGAACCCTGCCCAACAGCTGCACTAACAAGCTGCAGGGTCAACCATCCCAACTGGTGCTGCAGGAGCAGTATAAACCATCCCATTTAGCACGAACCTGCAGATGTATATCTTACCATAACTAAACTTTTCAGCCACTGAACCAGATGGTAAAGGCAGCAACGCCCAAATCAGTAGCAGTGGTAACCCATGGTCAAGTCTGCCCACCAAACACAACAAGACCCTTTAACCACTAACAGTCAAACCAGTGAAGAATGCATAGTTACGTATGAGGGCTGTGACCGGCTGGAAGTAGCATCTGAAAACCCAATGACTCCCAACACGAGCAAAGAAAGAACATATCACCCTCAATACTAGACCCATAGCAACAGATACACTACAACCTACCAAAGAAGTAGCAACCAGTTTATGGGAAATAGCTGCATCAGCAGGATCAGCAGTAACCAAACAGCAGCAGAGACTCAACAGAAGATGCAGAAAACACAACTCAGCTGCAGCAATTAGAAACAATCCCAGATAACAGTTGCACAGACCAAATTAGAATACTCAGCCCTTTGGATAAACGCACAAAAAACGCCACAATAGCAACAAACCCCAGCAGGCCAAACCACCCCAGCAACACCCATACTCAATACCAGCAGTCCTTCATAGACTCAAACTCATAATCATGCGGCAAAGAAGTATGCCCAGCAGAACTGCACCGAGACCACATAGCAGCGAGGGAGACCGAGACCTCAAAGATAGCGAGACTGCACAGAAAAGCAAAGCAGCTCTGCACTGCAGACCAGACCAAAGATAGCATGCCCCTCGCACTGCACTGCAGACGAAAGAGCCGAGCCACCAAAGACATACATCGCATCAAAGACAACACAACCATGAGATAGCCAACTAACTGCACAGCCATGAGATAGCCAAAAGACTGCATAGCCTAGGCAAATACTCCAACTGACTGCACAGCCATGAGATAGCCAAAAGACCACCAGACCAAACCATCGGCAAACAATCAGCATCATTCAGCAGCCCTGCTAGAATGACATTCCAAGCAGTAAAATGATCATGCTCATCAGCAGAATAATAAGATCATGCTTAGCAGCTGAGACAAACGATCATGCAACAGCCAATCATAACATCAACCAAGCAGGACATGGACTAAACTAAGCTAAGACCACAGGATCATGCTCAGCAGCAGAAACAAGCTTGATAATAGCAGTGCAGGAAAAGTATAGAAACTGCAGCAATAATGAATCAACCAAACCACCAAGTCCAAGACAACCCACTACTACCAATAAAATGCAATCAAGTAGATATGCAGTACAATAAGCAACAACAAAGATTCAAAGCACTAAATGGTGATAACACAACCTATCCTTGACCCGCTGAAATTTGAGATTAGTATGAAGCCTACACTTTATCAAATTCATAATGTCATGAACAAGGATCCGGACAGGAGTGGATTTGCTGGAGAAAATCCTTGCATTACGCTCGTTCCATACTCTGTATACAACCGCAGCAAACCCAAGATGGATAAGGCTATGATGGAAGCTATGATTTGAGTAATGGATAAGATAATCGGTTATCGAACCCCAACTTCTACTACAACCTCTCTCCATCCACAGCGACGTAGAACAAAAATAAGAACCCGGTATGAGTAGTTACAGTGAAAGAACATGTGATCAAATGTTTCCAACTCATTGGAACACAGCACACATAAAGGGTTAACCTGAAGCCCATAATTTGATAGTCTATCCAATGTACGCAGGCCTCTATGACATGTCAACCAAATATTGAAAGAGAATCGAGGGGTTAAAAATTTACTCCACACCAAATTGGCCCAAGGCATAACAGCCCCAGTCTGTCTAATAGAGCTCCAAATTGTAGAGGCCTTAACCTTAGTTGATATAGTATCCTCTCACAGAACTAAATCTTGCTTAGAGGGATCACATTGCCTAGATATATCAAAAGCTTCCCTAAACACAATGAAATCGTTATGGTTGGAAGTTGGTAAAGCCCAGGAAGAATTCCTTATGATGTGGCTTACAGAAGCATTAGGCCCCAAACCGGAGTTTATAATCAAAGAGGAATGGACTGAAGAGGCCAAAGGAACCCCATCCAGCCATGGGTCAAACCAAAGACTAGTAGTCTCCCCATTACCAATACGGAATTTGATGTGCTTAGCTGCCAAGTGCCTTAGCTGCAAAACTTTTCTCCAAATCCAAGAAGAGTCATTTGGAATAGGCATGCACCAGAATAACTTAGATTTAAGATTAGCACGAACCCAGGAAGCCCACAAAGAACAGAGATTTGGATTTATAATCCTCCAAAGGTGCATTATAAGCAAGACCCCTTTCCGAAAAGGGTAAAGCAATTTTACTCCAAGCTACTTTAGCTCCATATTTAAGCAAAGACATACTTAACGAGTTACTTACTCAATAGATCATCTAGAGTTAAGAATAGTATCTTTATTACCTTTTGTATTTGTAGTTAAGATAGTCTAAGATTTCAAGAGCCAGGGATAGTAGGACTAAAGCAAGCAAGGTCTAAAAGGCAAGGTCAAGAAAAAGTGGGTCTTGTGAGCACAAGTTATTTAGTAAAGCATGTGGGAAAGAATGATAGTTAGCCGTAGCCCCACGACGTAAATAGGTAGGGCTTAGACCTCTCAAAGAAATGAGAAGCACTCAAAATGGCTTGGCTCAAGAAGGCGGGAAATAGTTAAGGAAAAAGTACCCTATTGAATCAGCTCTGTTGAGAAGAATCCCATGCTTGACCCCACCAGGTAAGTAAACTTGACTAGACTGACAATATCGAAAGCCACTCCAATTGGCTTTCAATTTGCATCGACATCAAAGCACTTAGCAGTTGCTTATTAGAAAAGAAAAGAGCACTCTCAAAAAAGGAGCGGGAAAGAGGCCCACATCCTGCCAGAGGGTTATACCATGGGGACAGCATAATTATAAGGATATAGCACTTCTATTATATAATAAGGAGATAAGCAAAGATAAAAGAAAATCTCCTAAATAACGTGTAACTTGATGGCACTTGTTCTACCGCTCTGCACGAAAAATTCTTCCAGTCATAGGGGCACTTTTTTTTCTTCAATCGCCTACTAAAGAAGGAAACTAGCACGGCAACAAGAATCAACTTCAATTTGGATTGTGACCTTGTCGAGGGGTCTCCTAAGCTAAGATGGGCTTTTTCACTAGACGGCTCGAGAGGAAGAAAGAGGTATTTCAAATTGTTTATCCTTTGCAACGCGTCAAGGTAGGTGATGGGGAATACTAGACGGGAGATAGAAGTCTGGTAAGCTTTCGAATAAAGTGGGAAAGTACAAGCTTGAGAGAAGGTAGTAAAGACTCGGCTGTCAAAATTCATTTACTTGAAAGAATTTTTTTTTAATCCATTAAGCATTGGAAATAAACCTGGAAACATCCTTGGGTAAGGTATAACCAAGAAAACCACCTGGCACGACATCAAAACAAAAGAAATTTTCACTTCAACTGCAACTAAAACTCTCTCTTTCGATGGCACTATCACTTCGGAGCTAATGACTGGTATTAGAAAGCTAAACCTAGGATTCGATATAGCCTTTAAGTTAAAAAAGGAAGCCAAGGGTAGCTTCCATATCTATATGCTACTGGGCAAGGCTTCACCCACTTTAGGAACTGCACTACCTGCAAATTTTACCATTGAAGAGGTTTCAATTCTCAACAAAGGAAATAGCCGCTTACTACTATAAACCATAGGCTACTGGGGCTTCCCTTCCACACCAACTGAAACTGAGGGACCAATCGAAGGCGGACCAAGAGCTTTGAAACTTTACAAAATTGACGGAAGGTAAGTTACTACTGGCCCTAAAAGCGGGGCCGATTACACAGGTTAAAGTTTAAAGGCATTTCCGCTTTCTACAAGAAATGATCGCAAATGGCTAAAGACCCGAATCACCAGGACCTCGCTCTAACAAAGATAGGGCAGAATCCACTTAGACACAAGGGGAAATCGCGGGACTTAGAAAAGCACTACAACCTACTTCTTCCTCGACCTCCCCTTAAGAAAAATAAGATGGAAACTTAATCGATTAATTAGCGAATAACACACTAGGAATGGAAAGAGCGGATTCAAGCTTTGAAAGGAATTCTGCCCTAGCCGATTAGAAGGCTACATACCAAATATCATAGTGGATGTCCCCCTTACTTCACTTCAAGAGTTTCAAAGGATCAAGGAAGAGGCAACGAACCAGACTCTTTCGCTAGGGCAATGGGACTAAACCTGAAAGCACAGACAGCTAATGGAAAGCGGTAGGACTAAGAGCTGTGGGACTAAAACTCACATTCACTCCAAAGATGTGAACGAATGGACTCCCTCGACTGCTAGAGGACTAAGAGAGGGTTGGAAATCTGCTTACGGACTTTGGACAAAGAGAGGTACCTAATTGAAGGCTTAGAGCAAGACAAAGGCAGAATGGAATACCATCCTAAAAGCGGGGCCAGTTAGACCAACTTCAAATGAGACAAGATCCTTTATATCGCATATCGTTCGTCACACACAAATGCAAGGCACTTCACCACCTGAAGGAAGGTGCCAGCGAAAAACTAAGTTCTTGCTGCGGGAGAAGGCTTATTCGCTGACTGAACTGATAAGCTTATCGGATTAGGACTTAGGGTAAGTTGGGGGGTGCGCCTTAGCTTAAGTTAAGGGTGAGTTCCTCCTTGAGAGAGATGGAATGATGCGAAAGCTAATGTAGGACTAATAGAGAGGTTGACTCATAGAACGAATTGAAGGGTTACAAGCCCGGCTAGGATTATTCGCTGACTAACTACCTGTCTGATAACCTTATATGAAAGGATTAGGCCAGGACTCATACGATTCGAGTAGGATGAAAGGCACGGATGATAAGCTTTCCTCGCGTACTGGCTTATTCGCCGAGCAGGAAAGAAGAGACCTCTCTTATGCAATTCTCGAGGTTCACCAGGACTAATCTCGATTGCCCGATTCCTTTCATCTAACTTGGATTTAAAAGCAAGCATGATTTTCGATCTTGTAACTGATAGATGGATTGGGATATGATTAACGAATGAACCACACTAACACAGAAGAAAAAGACGGTGAAAGTACCTGTGCCACCAGTTGGTCAATGGGTGCCTGTGGTAAGTCCAAGTCTGAGAAAAAGCCTGCAGAGGGAACGGAACATCTGTAGAAGTCCAGTCACCGAAGCTATTCAGGTCCCAGAGGAGAAGGTTGTTGAGGAAGAAGGCTTCAGTTAAAAGAAAATTGCAGCTTGAGGTGGAATCACAGCCAGAGGCCGGCTCTCTCTACCATAGATGGATCTAAAGAAAAACTTCTTTTACACCAGCTTGTGTAATAGCAGTAGGCAGTAGGGGCTCAGATTCAATCAAAACTGTTTGTACGGCTACCAAACCATCTTTCTCAAAACTCAAAGCTCGATCTTTAGCTTATTGAATGGAGTTCGCCTCTTTAGCTCTTTAGTGAAAGCTAGGCTAGTCAAAAGCTCTTTCTTAGTGATGGAGATCGGCTATGAGACTCCTTGGAAAGGCTACTCAACCCCGTTAATAGGGTCCCATCACGCTCTTCTCTTTATAAGGTAGGGTTTCCCCTCTCCGGAAGGATTCCTATGTTAGTCTAGTTCTTGGCAAAGCTTTCAACCAAATAAAGAAAAGAGATAGTTGTAGTGCCTTCCGTTTCAAGGCAAGGTTGAAGAAAGACAAAAAACCTAACCAGCGAAACCAAAGCTGACGCTTGCTCTTAGAAGAGGTTTTTTGGCCACTAAACTAAGCGCTTACTGGATGACTTGATCTTGATGTCCCCATAGATCCAGGATGCCCGACTTTCTAGCAAAGACCAGTCTTGCTTCTTTTTTTTTTCTCTTTACTTTTGCCTCAGGCGCTAGAAAGATTACCACTTCTATTATAAGTAGAAACGTGGATGGAGAAGACTCTGAAAGACTCGAATTTTTCGTGTTCTCGCTAATCTAGGGAGCCCTTCCACAAAGAAAGCTTAGAACCGGGACCCTATCTTCAACCATTCTTGTAGCGGAGAAAGTCCTTCTGACACGGCAGGAGCACGTTCTGCCTCGAAATTGACTGAAATAAAGTAAAAAAAATATCATATCATTACATAAGTCAAAGCTGTCCCTATTGAACCTCTGGCTCTGGCGGTTGAATAAGTTGGTATGACAATTCCTGCTATGGAAGAATCCCTTTTGATTTAATCAGCTTCTACTGGAATAGTGAAAGCCTTATATTATGAATCAGTATAGGTTGACCTCTTCTACTTTCTTCGACCATGCTCTTCAATAGAGTCTTCAGGCTAAGTCAGCTCTCTTCTTCTTTTTCTTTCTCTGACATTCTGAGAGAAAGATTGATCCACCTGGAAACCCCTCTTGGCCTACTTAACCTACTCTTCATTTAGGCAATAATAGCAGACTTTGCTATTACATCCTCTGATTCGGCAAAATAAACTTCTCTCGTGGTCAAGCATCCGGCTTTCCTTCCTACAAGCATGACTGGCACCAAAAGGGCACCAGGTCTTGCTTGAATAAGCAAGACTTCTACTATTCTATTCATGACCGCATTTCAATGAGTACAGACAGCCCAAGAGCAATAGCCTGAGTGGGCAAGAAGTTCTTTTACTTGCGCTTTTTTATTTAAGCGCATCCTGGTGACAGATTCGAAGTAGAAGGATCTCTCTATTATATTAGGACTGATACCTTTACAATCGAATAAAGATAACTACTACTCTACTAGTTCTGAAAAGACTATGACTTACCTTATTGTCAAAACTCGCGGGAGAGTGCTAAACTCAAGATCTTTTTCCCGAAGATAGCTAAGAATTGGCTTTCGGAGATTCATAAGTTATCACAACCGCATGAAGACTTCTGACTTTCAATTTACGAAAAGGAAAGGCCATGTGGAAGGGCCTCAATGAAAGACCGGTGACATATTTATGGAAAGTTACTTTTTCCGTGAACTCCCCAACCTACAAGCATATAAACCGAGGCTTCAATGGGTTAGACTCTCTCTCTAGGTTATGTTCTCTCCCTTCTCTCTAAACCTCACGTTACCTCCATCCTCTTCCGTTATCTTTTCTTTCCTTTTCTGGATCCCGCCCAGCCTCACCAAACATTTTCGTCCTTACCTAACTTCTCTATTTACCTTTTTTGGTCCTCCCTCCTCCTCCACCATCCTTTCTCCCCGTCCCCCTCCGTCCTCCTCCGTCCCCATGGTTGACCATGCTCACCTTTCTGCTGGGAACTCGACCAGTAGCTCTTCTAGAGACTTGTTTGTGGAGTTTGGGGTTTCAAAACCCAACTCTCCTTCTGTAGACGTGTCAGCTATGGCTGAATCGGCTCCCTTACCTATTATGGTCCCGGTAGATGTGGAGGTTTCCTCTGACTCTGAGGCTAATAGTGCGACAGATGATAGTATTGGTGCTCATCTCGGGTCCTCTATGTCTGAAATTTTCAAGGCAGCCCAAATCTTATCTCATCAAGGACGTATTGAAGCAGCTGATGAAAGAAAAAAGAGCAATACCCTTATGGATTTCATTCTTGCCCATGGGTTCACCTCCCAGCAGATTTCTGAGTTCGCAAATGGTGGTAAGCCTACTCGCATGGTAAATGCATTTGATTTGTTTGATAAAGGT
Source organism: Panax quinquefolius (assembly GCA_020205615.1). Classification (NCBI taxonomy): domain Eukaryota; kingdom Viridiplantae; phylum Streptophyta; class Magnoliopsida; order Apiales; family Araliaceae; genus Panax; species Panax quinquefolius. The sequence continues at coordinate 57,117,273 of CM035169.1, read as the reverse complement.
TCTATGAAAGATGGTTGTTTTAAAAAAATAGCTTTGGGTTCTGATATTGTAAGCTCATCTACGGATCATATCTCTTTGGGTCCAGAGGGTTTGGAAGAGGGTGAATTGGCTCGTTCACTTGTGAATGGTGGGGCTGGGGCCACGCAACTTGTTATTTCCCCTGACCAGAAACCTTCTTGGAGCTCAGTTGTTGCAAAGGGCCCACCAAAATCGAGTTTGGTCCTTGAATATTTTCCCCCTGCTCCTCCTCTTCTTGAAGATGGACCTATCACTATTAAACCTCCGGCTGAGGTTCTTCAGAAGGGAAACAACCTTTGGAACAATTGTCTGGTGGGAAGTTTCATTCACTCTCGGCTCCCTTTTAAACTTGTTGAAGAGAGTGTCCAAAAGTTGTGGGGTAGTTTGGGTTTGCAAAAGGTTTTCTTGCAGGACAAGGGGTACTTTATCTTCAAGTTCTCTAACCCTGAGGAATGTGAAAATGTTCCAGCCTTAGGGCCTTGCTACATCTCAAACAAGCTCATTTATCTTAAGCATCGGAAGGAGGGGTTGGATTTTGTCTCTGATGCTTGTTCAAAGACCCCGGTATGGGTGAAATTCCATAATGTTCATCTCTCTTACCTTACAGCTTCTGGCCTTAGTTATCTTGCTAGTGGGATTGGTAAACCACTTTTTGTGGACAAAGTTACAGAAAAATTGGAGCCCATGACTTTCGCTAGGATGTGTGTTGAAATATCCACCTCCACGGCTCTGCCTTCTAGCCTGGATGTGGTTATACTTGATGAGGAAACAAAATCAGAAAAATTGGTCTCGGTTAAAGTGGAATACCAAAATAAACCTTTGTCTTGTTCCCACTGGAAGACTTTTGGGCACTCTCTCCTTCGGTGTCCACAAGCAAACTATAAGTGGGTGCCAAAGTTGGTTCCTATTGCTCCTGAGAGGGCTCCTCTTGTTGAGGTCCACTCTGATGCTCCTGAGATGTCTCCTGCTGGGGAAAAGGATTCATGGACCCTAGTTGCTAAAGGCCCAAAATTGCAAGTGGTCCCTGACCCTCCCTCCCCCACTCCAAACCTGTTCAACCTCCTGTCTACTTCAAATTGTGGGGCAATGCAGGACCTTCTCTGGACATCGATGTCACTCCCTCCCAAACCCCCTTGTGGGTAAACTAAAACTCATTGATGAAAAGGAAGTCAAGGACTTAAAGCAAAAAGCAAAATGCTCCCTTGAGGTTGGTCAAGCTTCTAAGAAAAAGATCAAGGGTGGGGGAGCAAGAAGTCCCCAACTTAACTCAAATTTATTTATGTTAAATTTTGCTCTATGAATATTAGAGGTGTAAATATGTCCCCCAAGCGGCACTAGTGTTCATGATCTCATATACAATAGTAGAATCTCTTTTGTTGGCCTTGTTGAAACTAGGTCAAGTCACCTAAGGCCAATTCTATTTCTAAAGCCATCCAGTAGGAATTGGCAGTGGCATTTTAACTATGAGTATCATGTAAATGGGAGAATTTGGGTTGGTTGGAACCCAAATATCCGAATGTAACTATTTTAAAAAGTCTCGCCCAGATTTATTCATTGTCTTGTCTCTTCTATTGATCCTGGTTTTAATGGATTTATTACTATTATTTATGGTCTCAATACCCCGGGTGAAAGGAAAGCTCTTTGGAACGATTTGAGGGATATAGCAGCGTTTGTTGATAAACCTTGGTCTCTCATGGGAGATTTCAATGTGGTCCAATCTTTATCTGAAATTGATGGGGTTCCTGCTCATGGGACAGTGGAATGCAGGAGTTCAAGGATTGGCTTTGTGATCTTCATTTGGTGGACCTTCGTGCTACGGGTCCCCTCCTCACTTGGTGGGATTCTCAGATCTCTAACCCGACTTACAAGAAGCTCGATCGAGCTTTGGTCAATAATCTGTGGTTGAACTCTTACCCTAACTCTCAGGCTCATTTTTGCTCGCTGGAGTTCTCTGATCACTGCCCTATGATCGTAAACTCCGGCATTGCCTTGCCTTTTATACCCAAGCCGTTTCAGTTCTTTAATTTCATGTTGAGCCTTGAAAACTTTCATGAAGTGGTTAAACAAGCTTGGCTCACTCCCTGCTCTGGAGATCCTCTGCAGATTCTGGCAAGAAAGCTTATAGCTGTCAAACATGCCCTTAAGGTGTTAAACTCCTCTAATGGAAATCTGATCTCTAATGTCAAACTCACTAGGGACAGTCTTCACTCTACCCAGCAAGCTCTCAACCTTAACCCAGGGTATCCCTCCCTGCTTGCTACTCAGAAAACTCATTCTGCAAATCTTTGGGCTCTTTGTGAGGAAAAATTGCTGAAACAAAAGTCTCGAATTCAATGGTTGAAGGATGGCGATAGAAATACTGGTTTCTTTCATAGCCAAGTAAAACACCGATGGAACATCAATAAGATCATGGCTATTGAAAATGCTGAGGGTGTTATTTGTTCGGGGCACCCGGCGGTTCAAAAGGTTGTTGTGGACCATTTCAGAGAACTCCTTGGCACCAAGTCAGAAGTTGATTGCAGGGAAATGTTTGCTAACCTGGACTCAGTTAGGCCGAATGGGGTCTCCTCTCTTCAGGCCTTTCTTCTGGAAAGGGATATTTCAGATGCAGAAATTTTGTCCACCTTAAAGCATATGAAGCTAAACAAGAGCCCTGGCCCTGATGGGTTCAATGTAAATTTCTTTCTTCAATCTTGGGATATTGTTGGAAATGTGTTTACAGCTGCAATTCAGTCCTTCTTTAGATAGGGTTGCCTCCTTAGGGGAACAAATTCCACTGCAATTGCGCTCGTTCCTAAGGTCAGAAACCCCTCCTACATGAATGATTTCTGGCCTATTTCCTAATGCAATACAACCTATAAGTGTATCTCGAAAATTATTGCTTCCAGACTTAAGGATATTCTCCCTTCCATAATTTACCCTTATCAAGCTGCTTTTGTCCCGGGAAGGAGAATAGGTGATAATATTCGCTAGCTCAAGAATTATTCAGGAACTATCATAGACCCTCGGGCCCGGCCAGATGTGCTCTAAAAATTGATCTTCGGAAGGTTTTGACTCTATATCTTGGGACTTTCTATGGGCTGCCCTAAAGTTCTTTAAGTTTCCTCCTAAATTTGTTTATTGGATAAAGGCTTGCATCTCCACTCCTTCCTACTCGGTAAAGGTGAATGGGGCCTTGTGTGGCTTCTTTAAAGGAGCAAAAGGTCTTCGTCAAGGGGACCCCCTTTCCCCCTACCTCTTTGTGATTGTCATGGAAGTCCTCTCGCTTATGCTATCTTAGATCTCAAAGATGCCTACTTTCAAATTCCATTGGAGAACTGAGCCCTTATCTATTATCCACCTTTGTTTCGCGGACGATGTCCTTATATTTTGTCATGGTGACTTGGGTTCTGTGAAGAATATAAAGCTTTGTCTAGATCAGTTCTTTCGGGATCGGGCCTTCATATAAATGCTTTGAAGAGTATGTGCTTCCTCTCTCATGTCCCTCCTCTTCAAGCTACCCTCATCTTAAATTGTTTGGGTTTCCAGTTGGGAGTATTCCCTACAAAATTCTTGGGGGTTCGTCTTATCACCTCAAAGTTAAGCCTCACGATTCATTTACCTCTTCTTGAAAAAGATTACCTCTAAAATTAGCTCTTGGATCGAACAAGTTCCTCTCCTATCCGGCAATTTAATGCAACTTATAAAGTCGGTTATCTTCAAGCTCAAGCTTATTGGCTCAAGACACTTCATCCTCCCTGCCTCCGCTGTTAAAGAGCTTAGATCATCGCTGTCGCGATTCTTATGGAAAGGTCCTTCCATGGTTAAGCACGGCTCCAAGGTACCCTGGGAAAAAATTACCCTACCTTTTGCTGAGGGGGGCCTTGCTATAAAGAGCCTTACTGATTGGAACAAATCGCTTATTAAGATGCACCTTTGGAAAGTGGTGGACCCTACCTCCTCCTCTATTTGGGCTAAGTGGGTGCATGCTTTTCATCTTAAGAATAAATTCTTCTGGATCACTCCCATTCCAAATGATAGCTCTTGGATCTGGAGGAAAGTCCTTCAGTGTAGGGATCTTGCAAGGAGATACATCTCCTTCGACATTGGGAATGGTGCTAAGACAAGCCTTTGGTTTGATCCTTGGCTTGGGCAAACCCCTTTGGCAACCTCCATTCACTCGTCTTTGATTGTTAACTCTGGGCTTGGACCAAATGCTTGTGTGGATAGTATCGTTCACAATTCTAGATGGGTTCTCCCTATATCAAATCATTAGGATGTTATTGCCTTCCGTGGAACATTTGACCTTTTCTAGATCGTGCAACTCTGGCAAGAATGACGGCATACTTTGGGATGGTACTAGGGCAAAGGAGGTGAGGGCAACAACTATTTGGAACTCTATTCGGCAGGAGGGGTTGGTTGTGGATTGGCACAATTTAGTTTGGCATAAAAGTGTCCCTCCCCGTCTCTCTTTCATCCTCTGGCTTGCTTTCCATAAGGGACTAAGAACGTCGGATCGTCTCTTGCAATTTCAATGGATATCAATCCCATGTGTGTGCTCTGCTCAAATACAACTGAAACTTTCAACCACATGTTTTTTGAATGCCCTTTCTCTTTTCAGATTCTTGTTGCTGTCCTTCGCTTTTGTGGTTGGCGTGGATTAAGTAGAAATTGGTCTACTATTACTGGTTTCATCATACATTGGTCTTGCAAAAATTTCCACCATAGCCTGCTGACTTTTGGGTTCGCTTCTGTGGTCTATCGGATATGGAATGAACGAAATGCCAGGATCTTCTCCAAAAAACTCACCCCTGCTAGGACTATACTTCGTGATATTATTCATCTTATCAAGTGTGGTCTTCACACCAATGCTAAATTTCAAAAATTAAAAGTCTAGATCATGTTTTCAACATCTAATTTTATAAGTGGTTGCTGGGTTGCCTTGTGGGGTGTCTTGAGGCTTATGGACTTTGTCTGCTATTGGGCTTCTGGAGTGTTGTTTTGATCAACTGTAAAGGATGAAAAACCTCTTGGGTTCTGTTGTCTAACTTTGATTTAGTTTGCTGTTGGAAAGCTTTGTCTTCGGGTGTTGAAGAGCTTGAAGGAATTTGCAGGAAGGAGTCTGGGAGCTCGTAGAGAGGTTTCCTCGATGGGCCTTCACAACCATAGAGAGGGAAATCGTAGAGGGGGGGGTCGTAGAATGGAGTATGGCTTGGAGGGGTTTTCGTAGAGTAAGGGCTTGTAGAGTGGGTTACACTACGGGCTTCCTTAGAGTGAGCCTTAGTAGAGTGGGGTGTTTCGTAGAGTGGGACTTGGGGAATCGTAGAGTGGGGGGAGTCGTTGAAGGGAGCTTGGCTTGGAGGGGTTTTCGTAGAGTGGGGGCTCATAGAGTGGCCTACACTACAGGCTTCCATAGCGTGAGGCTTCTCAGAGAGTGGGATGTTTTCAGAGTGGAAACTTGGTTTGGGGTCTTCGTTGAGTGGGGGCTTTGGAGAGGGATTTGGAGAGTGGATCCTTTAGTAGAGTGGGGCCTTGATGAGAGGTTTGGTCTTGGCGTTTGGCCTTGGTAGAGTGGGGTACCATAGTGTGGGTTTGATAGTATGGATCTTCATAAATGGGACTTGACTTGGGGGGTAGTCGCAATGTTGCTCCACTTGAGCGTCTTGACATTTTATGCTTTGTTACATTTCTGTAATCTTTTATAGAATCGTTTCATAGTCTCTTCATCATAGGGCATGTCCTATGATGTTTTTCTTTGTTGTCTTGCGATGCTCTAATCTCGAGATATTTTTTGAATTCTAGCATACAATAGCTAGTTTAGCTACTTTCTTCGCATGATAAAACCTTAATCATCATGAATTGAATTTATATGGGCATACTGAACTGATCTCCTTTGGGTATCCTCCGCTGGGGAAAGAACTAAGATGGAAGGACGGACGATCGACAGGAAAGAAAGTGACTTCCCTATCCCTCCCTTGATGGACCCCTCTAATTTGGTCAATTTGAATCTTGTGAAACTTCTGAACTTGGAAAATGTGGAGGTCATTGCTCATACCAATGAATTGAAGCGGATGTTGAGCTTGCCATGTTCAGTACTTCAAACTGAAAAAGAAAAAGTTTCAAACCGGGGCTAAATGCTTTTTTTCAATTATAGTCTGTCCATTTAATCTGAGTCTTGATCTTCTTCCAGATTACCCTCCTCTGGATTTTCTTCAGGTTCAGGCAATCTTTCTGGTACCGAAACTGCTAGACCACCTCTAGAAAAAGATGCACCAATCCCTTTGGCCTTACTTTATGACCTTAGCCAACTTTCTGCATCCTCTTTTACCCCCTCACAAAAGCAACTCACACATCGTCATTCTGAGGAAGAGCCCCTCCGCTTTGAGTGCTATGGGGTCTTCTTCCTTTTATTATTGGAAATCCTCTGTAAGCCCTTTTCTCTGCCTTTTGTTCTTAGGCGCGAAGCCCTATCGCTGACGAAGACTTCGTCATCTGAAAACAACCATTCTCCTCGTCTATCACTCAACCTTCTTTCTGTTACTTTTCTTCCAAGATCTGTTGCAAACGAACTGATCTGTCTTTCTGGCTTTTGGACTACTCAACTGTGGCAGGAAGTATAAAAAGCCCTTCCCTGCTATAAGTCGGGATGGTCACGTTCTCTCTCTCAAGGATATCAGTGTACTCCTTCCAAGCGTCAACTAGATCTCTAAACCGCATGGCAAATCCTGGCCTTCTCATAGCCCTACAGACGAGCTAGTCTATGGTGGCTATATCTCTCTAAGAAGGCAAGGCCTTCCTTAAAACCGAAAAAATCAAGAGCTTTTTCAATAGTTAAGAAAATGTTCAAATGCTCTGCCATATTGGTATGAGTGTTAAACCAGTCAATACTTCCATGAGCATGACTATAAATCCTTGGATTTCTTCATCCTGGCATGGGACGCAATACGGACGAAAGACGAATTAACTTACGTCTTTAGCCTATATCGCTCCTAGCCTTTCTCTTTCCTTCCTTTCTAGTCTACCTCTAAAGTTCTCCGCTATCACCTAGGCTCGAGACATGCCTCCTATCGTGCTTTCCTCCCTGCCCCCCTACTTAAGAATCCAAAGGTGACTTCTCTCCTAACTGGCTTGCTACCCGGGAAGCTCCTCTGCTATGACCTCCTTGCACTTAGCTTTGGCATAGGGGCCGGGGTCCTGGGGCCTTCCTACTTTTTAGACGAAAACTCCCGTGAAATTCCCACGACGAAACCTCGAGAGACTTTTCATTTGTCTTGTACGAGTCTGAGACCTTACTTCTGCGACTACTCGACTTTTGCAAGTCCTTATCTCGACAAAATCTCCTTTTCATCTCCTCTATCTCAGAGTTTCTTCTAAAATAGAAAGAATCCACCAATAGCCTTCTAATGGATTGAGTTATATAGTGCCACCCAGGTTTGGAACCCTATCTTTAGAAATTCATGTGCACGCATGCATGTGTCATCACCTCATTGGTCGGAGGTCCAAGGGGTCCATAGAATACAAATATTCTTCTTTTTCTTTTTCTATTTAGATTTTTAGTTGTTTTTAGAAGAGCGAAAGAGTAGAAACAAAGGGTACGCTCTCTAGAAGATTTGCTCGAAGCTGTTCACTTTCACTTGGGCGCCTGGTATCTTGAAACATCTTTGCTTACGGGGGTAGGAGTGGAAATGTATGAGAAAGCGCTTCGCAAAAGAATCTTGTGGCGCGGTGAAAGGTTTCCCGTTGGGGTTTCCGGCCCTCCAGGTCTCCACCTACTTGTGGAAGAGGGAGGTGAGTTAAGTATCAACTCTCTCTCTCTCGCGCCTTTCTTCAGCTTGTTCCTGTTCGTCTATTCGGGACGGGGTAGGCAGCCCACATACATGAAGAGAAGAAGACAGGGGGATTCCTTGATATTAAGGTGTCAAGGCAGTCGAAGAAGGCCACAAGTGGAAGCAACCGATGCTTTGGTCATTCAAGTTGACACTTTCTTTGCCAGATTCGTGCTTGTTGTTATCTCGGCAAAAAGGGGTTTCGATCGGTTTTACCTACTATTGGATTTGAACCAATGACTCTCGCCAGTATGAAAGCGATACTCTAACCGTTGAGTCAAGTAGGTCAAGTCGAGTCAAGTCGGAGAAAATAGACCCTATAAGAGAAAGCTAGTGCAACCAAAGTTCCCCTTACTATACAAAGGAAGTGAGCGCTAAGAAAGAGAAAGCGCTATCACTATATACGAAATGAAGCAAATGGCTAGCACGCTAAGCCAAGTCAAGGAATCCAAATGACAATAACTAGTACTTAGGGAGAGACATATGTAGGTTGGTACAATCGGAGGTATCACCATATTCGTGGATTCAAAGAGATACCGTCATTGGTCCGGCTTTTTTTCTTTGTTCTCGATCCATCGAATAGAGTACCAATTTCTTTCCGGAGCACATAACATTTTTCTTTTTACGATATTTAATTAACTTAACATAGTTACCCCGACAGAGTACTTTTCAGATTCAACCTACCCTTTATTCTAGCTCGATTCGTGTGTGTAACCTATATGACTAATTGAGGACAATCTATCTATCTCATCAAAATGAATTGCACACTGGATTCTTGATGTATGCGGCAATCCAAGGAAAGGGGATACTAATAATCAAAGAGAGCTTTTCATGTATAAATAGATCGTTTATTCCAAGAGGGCTTTGCACTTTGCGGTGTCACCTCTCACCTATAAAGGTTCCTTCTTTCAAACTGTTATGTGAGAACTTGTATGGATAAGGGTTCCCTGGCCGCAATGGTTCTTCCATGTCAACTTAGTTGCAAAGCATCCGATTACCTTTTGGGTATGGGTACTCACCTAAGATGAAAGTCTCATTTCGCTTAAAATAAAAAGATCAAGAGAGGGAGCTCTCAACCAAGGTGGATTTCCGAACAACTGGTGATTTCCTCGCATCGGAAGAAGAGCCCTATTAAGGTTAAGGAATCGGTCCCAAGCCCAAGCCCAACTCCGTACCAAATCAGTAGAGAGCCGAGCTAGCTATCCTACCGCTCCCACAAACAAGCCTCCTTCCCACAAGCAAGTCGCTTACTAAACTAAAGATGGTGTTGCCTTTGCTTTATAGCCAAGCTTCTGATCCATGCCCACAGAAGAAAGGAGTATGCCCTCGTAGAAGACCTAAGCGAATTCATCTCCAAGAAAGAGAGTACTTGATTCAAGACCGGACCCCTCCCTTGCTATGAGCCTAAAGCGAAATCGAGGTTTAAGTAAGCAGATGAAGTCATTACACTAAAACTTTTAGGTGATGATCGCCCATTGTGTCTTTGTTACCGAGGATCAACCTCATGACCCCCAAAAGGAGTGGTAGGTTTACTTTATTCGACGAAAGGTGTAAGGATTCAGTCTGCACTAGGTTAGCTCTTCGTCAGCCAATAGGAAGCGGAAAGCGAGAGCCAGATGCTGGAAAGAAAGATGCACAAACTTCAAAGGGCGCTAGCGCCCGCCCAGATCAAGGGCGGCGTCTTTTAGAAAGAAAAGAGTGAAAATAATGGCTAAGCTCGTTAAAACTCTTTCCTCGCTTTTGTTCATTATAAATAAATAACCACTTTAATGGAGATTTGTAGCATCATTCAAGTAAATACAGATTGAGATCATAGAAATATGAGCTTGTGATATAACATGCGCGAAAACAATGAGGGATTACCTCAAGGAGTACTAAAAGGGTGCTAATTGGCGGTGGGACTCTCACGGGTAATGAAAAGCTTAAAAATGAAGCCCATTTCTTTGAAATCCCACTATAGTAATGCCAATAAAATGGAAAATGAGAGGCCCAAAGTAATGAGAAAATGACTTGTAATCGTGAAGCTATAAGGTATCATACTCGGGATTACGAAATAACGAAAAAGTAAAAGTGAACGAGATGCGAGGGAAAACTTTTGTTTAACATTTCCGGAAAGACCACCTATTTGTTCGTTTCTACGGGTTGACACGAAATCATAAATAAGCTCTACCAAGGATTGCCAAGCATTTGGTACTGAGTTTCCTCCACCGTTTTTAGTAACAAAATGAACAAAAAGTAGGACCAAACTGAGAGTTAGTAGCATAAACAAAGATGGATTTGTGAATGAGAAATACAAGTGTCCTATATTCATTGGAATCAATGGGAGAATGGCAAATTTCTCAAGTGGGCTGTTGGGCGTAATCGTAAGAAAAACTTTTCATTTCATCTCTATAGTTCCGCTTCTTGCTCTAAAAATGCAAGAAAGACTTGTCGGAAAAGATAACTAACTGGGTGCCTGCAGCAGCGCTAGATGAAAGAATGGGGCGCCCATGAAACCAAAGACTAAGGCATATAATAATAGCACAAGAGTTGACTTTCTTTTGTCGTAAGAAGTTATGCTGCATGGATCGGGGTAGGTATAACCACTTCGGTCTGACTGGTTAACTAAGATTATAATCGAATTCCCCGATTGTGCTATCGGGTTTGTGCACATCCACACCATGCTAAAGTGCATTCAAAAGCCCAAAGTGCCTTCTTCATGGCCGGCACCCAATTTTGGTCTAGCCACCCCCATGCAATAAATCAATTACAAATGCGGAATTTCCCCAACCACAACAAGAACTCCCAATATTAGACAACGGCGAAGTTTCAAAAGGATGGCTTTTTTCCGATCTCATCCAGTATTCCAATCTTCTGCTTAGGCGTGATCGGGAGTGAATAAGAGAGCGTAGATTCTTTCCGGATGACAAGAGGAGACCTATTTCCATGGATCATAGAGATAAACCAACTAAGGGTGTAGTTACATAGGATCCCGTGATGAGGGTTTTATCTAAGCTTTACGATTGAAGAGACGGGATCGGGTTCCTTGCCTTGTGATGGTTCTCGCGGAAGGCCTCACTCATCGTAAGAGGCGTAAGAGGGGATCGATGAGGAAGATCTACTTCTAATGAGCTCGTGTCGTTGGTTGGACAATTGACACCGATGGTTGGGGACATTGGAAGTGGAAGTGCAATCCCAATCTGTCGAATCCATCGAAGAAGCCTCGGTGGGCAAATGCGCATTTTTACCGTCTAAGGGCTCAAGTTAGGTTGGTAACTGGAAGTTACGACGGTCGGGGCATCTCGCTCAATAACGGCAAGTCGTGCGTACTAGGTCCCTAAAGGCGCTTGGGGCAACCCTTCTAACATAACAATAGAAGTTCCCCGCCCGGAGAAGCGAGATCTACTGTGGTAGGATTTTCTTGAATGCTTTCTCAAGCTGTTGGTCATTGATTCCCTAACTTGGTTTCGAAAAGCCAGCGCCCAAAGGTGCTATATTGAGCTTAACTAATAGGGCACCGTCTGGTAGAGTAAGAGCCAACAAAGGAAAGTCATGGACTGATCGCTTGGAGCATTCAATTGCATGAGAAAAGTCGATCTCAATTGCTTAACACCATGTAATCGTTCAATGTGAGGAAGCAGGGACCATACCCGCAATAGGCATCTTCCATTCATCTCGATTTGGCTGTATCATATTTTGATCTTTTTTATTCTTTGATCCAGAATTCCAAGCAAATCCATGACTCCTCGATAAAAGAACTTTCTTTGTCTTGGTCCCAATTCAACTACATCCGCTATAGTTTCATTTAGTGGTTATTAAGTTCGCGGAACACAAACTTAACCTTAAAGTTCAGATAGTGAGAGAGTGAACAAGAAGCCACAATTATATTAATTAGATTCCGCTCTCAATAGAAGGCTTTCACACCTCAACATCTTGTTTCCTTTGCTCGCTTGAAGTTTAGATTGCATTGTCGCCCCATATAGCATGGGGAATCTGGTTTAGCACCCACATTTAGGAACAAAAGAAAGACTAACGAGCAGCTAGAGCTCTTCTTCTCGGAAATTTGTCTTAGCATTCTCCTTCCTTCCCTCTAACGAAGGAGATAAAGGGTTTTTCCTCGGGCTATTTTTTCGAGGCCTTGGATCATAGCTAAAAAAAGGCCAGTCACTATCTGAATGACTAAACATTCTCGTACTAGAGTTGACATATAGAAAATGGGTCATCAATACGACCTCTTTTTTATCAGGCTTTCACCCATTCTTCCACTAGCCGATCTTAATCATGATAGATGATTAGCACCAGAGCAAGCACCAATAACAGTTGATCGGAAAGTATATAAAGTAGTAGATCCATCTGGATCTTATGTTAGGTTCTTATTAGTAGCAGTCGGTTACCTTTTACTTCACTCTGCAATCTCTTCTTTCAATCCAGCAGTGGAGATAGAGACAGAGGCGGATGCATTTGACCTAGTGGAGACAACAGTGGAAGCAGCAATCCCTGGCATCCTAGAGGAGAGAAGCCTGATGTAAGTAAGGCTCGCAGGTCTTGAAAAGAGTCCAATCTGATCTTTCTCTCAATAGTATAGAGGCATCAGTCGACTCTGTGGATTCTTTTTATTCCCTTTCTTCCGAATCTCGATCCTTTCATCAAATCATGTCTACACCGTCCACTGATGTAAAGATTGGGCGTGGGAGAGGTGAATTCGACAAAAGAAACTCTCTGGGCGATCATTTTCTGAGGTGGGAGTATTCCCCTCACACTGCTACCGATCCGGCAGACAGATGCCAGTTCTGCTGATCAAAGCTTCGTCTGATCGGAATCACTGGAGAGGTCGGGTGCTTACATACTATCAAAAGATTGGGCGGAACTTTTTCTTCCAAACTAGAAAAAGACTGAATGAATCTTTATTTGGGAAGGCATGATTGGGAGATAGCTCGAAATCCGGACTCCGAATAACCTATGAGTGAGTCGAGCGATCACCATGAGCACCGAGCCGCCTGTCCTCCACCTTACTAGCTTATTTCATATACCGATGGCTACGAAAACATGGACTAAGCTTTTTTTTTCGCTAAGTTTGTTTGTATATAGAAAAAGAAGAGAAAATACAATCGAAAAGGGCATACCCCAGAAGCTTTTGATAGAACCACATGGGACAACCCCCAAAATGGACAACAAAAGACTAACAACCAAGCCAAAAGAAAGAACAAAGCGATACTAAGCAGGACAATAGTAAATACAAGCATGAAACCTTAAACAACATAGACAACCAATCAGGTGAAACCAAGCATCCAAATGGGGGGAAGACTGAACCGAACTGCATTGCAGTAGCCGAAGGGGATGCTGAAGCATATGAAGAACTACGAGAGTCAGGAGATGAGGTCCAAAACCATCTATACCGAACCTCAAACCAAGTCAAACCCCAAGCTCAAGTCAAGCCGAAACCCCGAAGCCAAAACCAACATCCCCACTTCAAGACAAGAGGTAGAACTCAAGTCGAGCCGAGATGCTAAGCCGGATGCCGACCTTAGTCCTTATCGCCACAAAGCCGAACCAGACACTGATTGAAGAGGCTACCGAACCCAAAACAGACAGAAGCAATAGCTGAACCAAACCAACGAAGAGGCCGAACTGCCATGGAAACCGAACACTCAAAGGCAATTTGGCATTTTTATGAACAACTGAGATCCGACCTGCCCATGTTTGAAAACTGGGGTGAAGACTGAACCAAACTGCATTGCAAGAAATCAAGAGGATGCTGAAGCATAGGATGGGCTACGAGAGCGAGGAGAGGGCCAAACCATCTTTACCGAACCTCAAGCTAAAGCCAAAACTCCAAGCGGAACCAAATCCCCGACTTCAAGACAAGAGGAAGAACCACGTAAGCCCACCAGGACCTTTATCGCCACAAAGCCGAACCTGAAGTTATGGACTAAAGATGCTACCCAACATGGAAAGAAGCAATAGCTAAACCAAACCAATAAAGAGGCCGAATCGCCAAGGAGACCGAATCACGAACCGCCACGGAAGCTAAGTTAATTTTAATTTTGCGAAGTCAACAACTATGCAGAAAAGACCAAACCAAGAACCATGAAATGCACTACCATAGCAGCCTCACAACCAAATACTTAGGTCAGCCTAGTCTCAGTGACCTTGAGGAATTTGGGGAAAGAAGAAAGCCTTGACTTAGTGATATTAATAATCTCCCTAGCCAAAACATTCACAGCAATTTGACATTTTATGGACAATTGAGTTCCTAATCGCCCAAAGTTTGTGGCTGTGGTGGAAAAGACCACTTTTAAAATATCGAATCAATTTTATTTCCTTTGAAATGAATGATATAGTCCACCAGACTATCCCAGCTCCTTGGAGCATTGGTCCAGACTCCGAAGGCAAGAACAGAAGAGAGAACTGAAGTAGAATAGGGACAATCAAAGAACAAATGAGAGAATGTCTCAGCATGATTTGCACAGAAAGGGCAGTTCATAGGACGGAAGCTATGGTAAGCAGAGAACCTATCATTTGTTGACCATGCATGTGTTTGATCCCCTCGACCAGACCTTGCCTGAGATTACCGAAGTACGCGAGCTGAGCTTAGCCCTCTTCCCATTAGATTTCTTCTTTAGGGACGGAGGGACCTAGTTCAACATGTTAACTGAGCCAAACCAACAACAAGAAAAAGCCCTATTCTATTGGCTTAAGATTCGTGAGAAAGAGCAGGATATGTTGGTTCGAGAGAAACGGGATCCGTTGGTTAGGCGTCCGCTGATTCGTATGGGGATTGGGGTGCTTCTGTTCAATATTCCTTATTATTTGATTCGGTTGGATTCCGCCGATGGAGAATCGGTATCTCTTTCTGCTTCTTCGGCTGGGGATGCGGCTTCGAGAAATGTGGTTTTGGGACAAGCAGCTTCGGGAGAAAAGGAATCTCTTGGTTCAGATGGGAATGCGTCTGTTGTATCGGATAGTTCCTCCGGAGCAGACTTAGCAGACTAACCTGGGATAATAGCCCTCTCCATATAAGGCTGAATCAAGACTCGTGTTCACATACGTAATTCCTTGAGTTGAATGCCCCCCAA